>BGPT01000138.1:102709-149389 GCA_003297045.1 Symbiodinium sp. clade C Y103 | reverse complement strand
ATTTCACAGACTGTTGAGGCTGAGTGACGGAAAGCCAATAGCACGGGGCTGCTTCCTCTTAGTCCTCCGGAATACAGAGCTAGATGTCAAGCCATAAACGGCCAGTCATGCCACGTAGGTTTGTGTCAGTTGGATTGTCTTGCACTGGACTGTGGTCTGACTATGGCCGCAAAAGGTGCTGCGCGCAAACATCACATAGTCATGTACATCTACAGATCGTCGACATCTTCAAAGGATTCAAGAGGTCTCATCGCCCATAGTTGGTGGCCCTCCTTGTCCCGACTTGTTTTGCCGTCAATTCTAAGAGGCGATTGAGATCAATGAAATCTGTCATTTTTGCCCAGAACAAGCCATAAGAGCGAGCGTTCGCTTTGTTTGGAAGGCTCACGTTGCTCAGCATTCCGCGGCAAATGATTTTGATGATCCGACAAATGATTGTGATGCAACTTACATTGGCAATCGATTTTTCAATGAGATGCCGGTACTCACGGACTCAATGCTTCCAATGTGACCCCGAGCTCATCAAGTCTAAAGGTGTGTTCCATCCTTAGCAGATGAACTTTCGGAGCTTGAAGGACAATGATTTTCATGGGAGGAATCAGAACCAGTGGTCCTGGGAAAGGTTCATATCAAAGANTGTTCCATCCTTAGCAGATGAACTTTCGGAGCTTGAAGGACAATGATTTTCATGGGAGGAATCAGAACCAGTGGTCCTGGGAAAGGTTCATATCAAAGACTAGCTGACACATGTTGTTGCAACCAAAGTTGAGACTCCACAGTTGATGCCAAGAATTGTCCAAGCAAACGATTCACCGATGTGTTCCAGCATGTTTCCTCCACTGAAGTTGCAGCAGACCACTGAACTGCGGGAGCATGACACTTGATCNAAGAATTGTCCAAGCAAACGATTCACCGATGTGTTCCAGCATGTTTCCTCCACTGAAGTTGCAGCAGACCACTGAACTGCGGGAGCATGACACTTGATCATTGGCAAGCTTCGTTCACGGCCTTGCGGCAAAAATGTGGTTGCCATTCCTGTTTGCCTAGCATCAATGAATCAAAGCAATTTCAAGGGATGGAATTAGCTTTGGCATCCTGAAGTGCCGTTCTGCTGCATGATGGGNGGTTGCCATTCCTGTTTGCCTAGCATCAATGAATCAAAGCAATTTCAAGGGATGGAATTAGCTTTGGCATCCTGAAGTGCCGTTCTGCTGCATGATGGGGCAAGAGTTCAAGCCTTTGATGGTTTTGCTGACCTCAAGGTTTGCTTGACAGATTTCCCCCAAGACAAATATGCACTGAATGTGTTGGATGTACAGTGCCAGTCGTTTGCAGATCTTGAATTGTCAAGATTTGGGATCTAGAGTGCCGCACAAGTCCCGAGATGCTTTCTTGCATGCCAAGTGGCCCGTCACTCCTACATGTCTATCCTTTTTCGGTGTGAAAAGCAAAACTGCAACATGTTTGCAGACGTTCCATATGAAAGGTGTGACACTTTCAGAGCTTAGAAGCAGCAAGTAAAGGAAACTGATGNTTCGGTGTGAAAAGCAAAACTGCAACATGTTTGCAGACGTTCCATATGAAAGGTGTGACACTTTCAGAGCTTAGAAGCAGCAAGTAAAGGAAACTGATGCAGTCGGATGATGCGGATGTTTTCAGCATGCAGGTCTGCTTTTAGCATCTGGCCTGGCAACAATAAGTTTGTGAAAGACTTGCAAATGTTGGACCTGGCTTTGCATGATTTGGCCCTTGCAGCTGCCCAATCCACATAGAACATAGAGGGTTAGCCATGCGGATTCGAGCAAGCGCCATATGGCAGAAGTCTTCTTTTTTGGGACTACATCCATTGCGCACTGCTCCAAGACACAGCACAGCTTGGCCAATTATCCGTGCCNTCGAGCAAGCGCCATATGGCAGAAGTCTTCTTTTTTGGGACTACATCCATTGCGCACTGCTCCAAGACACAGCACAGCTTGGCCAATTATCCGTGCCAACTGAGACCTTGATTCAGTATCGGCTGTGTCAAATTCACAGGCATGAGTTTGACCTGAGTTAACATGTCCAGCCTGTATTATCGGAACATTTGACTCGAACNATGAGACCTTGATTCAGTATCGGCTGTGTCAAATTCACAGGCATGAGTTTGACCTGAGTTAACATGTCCAGCCTGTATTATCGGAACATTTGACTCGAAAACATTTAATTTTCAGTCTTTCAACCAACTACCAAGCTTCATTTCTCTTAGTTCATTGATTTCTGATGTTTCAAAGTTATCACAAGTTGCCATTCCGCCTGTCGATCGGTTGGCTCTGTTCGGAGACTACGGGTTGCTGACGCCAGTGTCNTTCATTGATTTCTGATGTTTCAAAGTTATCACAAGTTGCCATTCCGCCTGTCGATCGGTTGGCTCTGTTCGGAGACTACGGGTTGCTGACGCCAGTGTCTCTTTCTGGATGTCAACATGTGTCATGTCTAGTTGCACTGGAGCATCCAAATGTTGTGTTAAGTCATGAGGAGAATGCTGTGAAACACTGCACGCACAAGCTTTTGCAGAAAGGCGGGTACTTTCACAGGTCGCAACCCAAGCTGCGCCAAACGTGGTTTAGTTTTTTGGTGTCTAACGTGGCGTTTTGCCGTCCAAAAGTTCTGNCAGAAAGGCGGGTACTTTCACAGGTCGCAACCCAAGCTGCGCCAAACGTGGTTTAGTTTTTTGGTGTCTAACGTGGCGTTTTGCCGTCCAAAAGTTCTGTTTGCCGGAAACAGTTCCGCTTCCTAAGAGCTTGGCAAAAATGACCAAGGCAAAAACAAAGACATAGACATGGATAAGTTTGTTGCCTTTGCACATACAAAGACTCGTAGAAAGCAATGAGATGAGAGCCAACACTCCCAAGCATCAGAATCATGTCAGAAAGATTTTTTGCAGACGCCTGCTTGTCTTGCAAGCATGTGTTTTCTTCTCGTCGCCAAGAGCAAGTAACCATGGAGCCTGTACATGTTTGAAAGGATTCACCACAACAGTTTTCCAAGCTGGACCTGTTGGTAGGGCAATCTTTTCGAGATTTGTCCAGTACCGTCCCATCACCAACTTGTTGAATTGCCTGGAACGCGGTTGCGTCCAAGAATAGCATGACAGATCTTGCTGTTGTGACAACATCCTTCTGCCATTGTAGCAGGCCGCACAGAATCAAGTTCTTTGCTTTTGGTGCCGCACCTTGTGCACATATGTCGACAGCTTTCAGGAAGTTCGGTTGGAACACGATGGCTGGAAGACAGATACCTGCAAAATGGTGCCCGGTGCAATCCTTTTTGGGTGAAATAACCGACTCACGCAGCTCATGTGTTTCATGTGTNGAACACGATGGCTGGAAGACAGATACCTGCAAAATGGTGCCCGGTGCAATCCTTTTTGGGTGAAATAACCGACTCACGCAGCTCATGTGTTTCATGTGTCCGTGTTAGCTCTGTGTCAGCTCAGGTGAAAGGAGGTGCTCGTTGAGCCTGTCATGTCCCAATGGTTTTCAGCCTTTGCATGGACCTGGATTGCTCTCTGTGAAGTCTACCNGGTCCAAATCAAATGCGTGTACCGAGTCCCAGTTTGGCTCAGAATTCGAGTCAGAGTTCGCAAACTGCATCTGGCCTAGTTACTGTTTTGCCAGACACTCGCAGTCGCCCAAGAACGTTTAAGGACAGCCGTCGCCNCTCAGAATTCGAGTCAGAGTTCGCAAACTGCATCTGGCCTAGTTACTGTTTTGCCAGACACTCGCAGTCGCCCAAGAACGTTTAAGGACAGCCGTCGCCATGTTTACCTCAACATTTGACCGATTCACAAGGTGATGTGAAGACCTGACTTCTTTGAAGATATCCGTGTTTTTTGGTTTCGGATGACGTTCGCTCCTCTTGGGTCTTTGTTCAAAATCGTGACCGACAGTGATGGAAGCTTCCCAAGCTTGAGATGAAATACCATGGCCTGAAAGCAGAAGCAACGCAAGCCGTTAAGTCTGAACGCATGCAAGTACCTGACCAGAAGTAGAACTGAAGCTTCCTGAAGCATCACAGCCTTTGCAGCTTGCGCAGCCCCATTTCTCATGTTGCACTTGTTGGTTGCCCTGCGTTTTGACATCGTTTGAAACTTCAGTAGCTGATTTTCCCTTAGAGTGTCATGAGTCTGCTGAAAGAGAAAACAAGTCACCTAACATGTCACTCAACAAGTCACGTCCCTGAGTGTCGTGACTCAATGAGACGGTGAAGTCACGGTTGAAAGCACAGATCGGGCACAGCCAGTGGCACAAAGTGGCACAGTCGGGATCTTGTCGAAGTGGTTGAGTCGCTGAAATCTTCGTGTTGTCGTGTCGCTGCCAGAGCCATGTCACGAGAGAAAGGGAGCTGAGCATGAGTATTTCATGTTGACTTGAAGGAGTCTGACTTGAACAAGTACGCAGTGANCAGAGCCATGTCACGAGAGAAAGGGAGCTGAGCATGAGTATTTCATGTTGACTTGAAGGAGTCTGACTTGAACAAGTACGCAGTGAAAATTTCAGAAATGAAACCGGGACATGTTAAAGATGTTGCACTCCAAGCTTGACAAGGTCATTTCTCCAGGTCACTTCAGCTGGTGCCCAAAGTCTTCAACATGGTCTATAGCAAGTCTCCAACATATCGAGCCAGCCTGAAGACTGCTTGAAGGGAACCCTTGCAGGTCTTACAATGAGACAGATTCGACAGATGTGAAAGAGATGATAATCATAAAAGGCAATATGACCAAATGGCTCCTGCGAATTTGGGGTCGAAAGCCGCATCAGGAACAGCAAGTCTCACGCAGCTATCCAATGTACTCAGCTGTCAAAAAATTAGGCNCGAATTTGGGGTCGAAAGCCGCATCAGGAACAGCAAGTCTCACGCAGCTATCCAATGTACTCAGCTGTCAAAAAATTAGGCTGCCAGCTTGCTCTTTGAAAAGTTCGGACACCGTCACACTTGCGAGCAGTCTGGTTCGTCCAGTTTCTACAGCCAGGACTAGAGCACAGCCCACGATGGCTTTGATCGTCCCATGCAGATGCTCAAAAGACTCATGTGACTTGCTTGACTCGGCTTTGATTCCGTCCCGCCCTGAGTGAATGTTCCGTTGGCANATGGCTTTGATCGTCCCATGCAGATGCTCAAAAGACTCATGTGACTTGCTTGACTCGGCTTTGATTCCGTCCCGCCCTGAGTGAATGTTCCGTTGGCAGGAGGCGCAGTGTTAGCAAGGGAACTTTGTCCTCTCACCGCTTTCCAAGAATCCAGGCATGTAATCAATTGCTAAGGTGAACTTCATATTAAACAAACCTGCCTATGTTATTCCCTTGAAAGGTGATATGGCAGCAATGGCAACATCTCAGGGACTTCCCGGATTGCCCCCTTCAAGCGTGCTCACATGATGTTCGTCCATCGCTTTCCATGCAACCAAAAGCCCATTTAGACATGAAGACCCTCCGAACCCAGCGCCGCTGGAACGGCCGTTGCCAAAGACAATCCTGCTCATCGGCCAGANCTTTCCATGCAACCAAAAGCCCATTTAGACATGAAGACCCTCCGAACCCAGCGCCGCTGGAACGGCCGTTGCCAAAGACAATCCTGCTCATCGGCCAGATGTTGCTGCCATTGGGATTTCTCCAATTTGAATGAACTCAANCCGAACCCAGCGCCGCTGGAACGGCCGTTGCCAAAGACAATCCTGCTCATCGGCCAGATGTTGCTGCCATTGGGATTTCTCCAATTTGAATGAACTCAATTCCGATTTGGCCTTGAGTGATCCTGGTTGCAGGGTCACGTTTGCTGTAGCCAATCTCGCACATTAAAGTTACAAATTGACAGCATTGGTGAAGTTATTTCGGTGGTTTTCCAGACTTGAAACGCCCATCTTCTCCGCGCATGAGCCATGTAAATAAAGCCAGAAACGTAAAATCGTTGTGTGTTTCTAAAAACCTCGCAATCCAACCTGCTAGAAATTCACTAGTCCCGATCCACTATCAAGTTGAACCTCGGGTGCCATACGGCTTTTCATCCAGATGAGACATGCACTCTTGAAGATCACGGCATCATGATGTTCTTAAACAAGAGAGTGACGTGAGACAAGAGTGCATCGTCACTTCAACTTTTTGAGTTTCTGCCGACATTCTGCACACCGTGCATCGCGAGAGGGAGTTTCCCAAACCACTGACATTTAGCAAGGCACCAACCTAGCTGCATTGTGAAATGCGTATCAAAAGTCACTGACAGCAGTAGACTACGTGCTTGTTCCCGGATCCATGCTCCTGTCACAAACTTTCGAACAGGCAAGACAAGATTGACTTCTGTTCAGAACGAGTTTGAAGTCTTTCCCGCTATGTCCCTTGACATAGCCATCATGGATGTTTCTTTTGCACCGTTGAGAAAGACGTTGACGGCTTCCGAGACACGTCTTTTTAGNTGAAGTCTTTCCCGCTATGTCCCTTGACATAGCCATCATGGATGTTTCTTTTGCACCGTTGAGAAAGACGTTGACGGCTTCCGAGACACGTCTTTTTAGAACCTTCCAAGGCTGCACACATGCTGATCGGTTAAAAGGTGTGGTAAGTCTAGCTGGCTGTTCAAGGCATTGTAAACTCCCAGTCCTCTGCGGAAATCTGTTGTGACAACACGTGATGAACGAGATCAAGAAGCCAAAAGAAACTTACCAGCATTTGCTTGATTCAACCAGCTCCTGGGTCTCCACCCGTAGCTTGCAGATGTTTGCATGTCCCTGAGGTTCGGGTTACAGAGAATGCTTCCTGCCGCAAAGATCCGCATAAACGTTGCGGCTTTTTGGCCAAGAGTCGGTGAACCTTGACATAACCCTCATGNTGAGGTTCGGGTTACAGAGAATGCTTCCTGCCGCAAAGATCCGCATAAACGTTGCGGCTTTTTGGCCAAGAGTCGGTGAACCTTGACATAACCCTCATGGATTCTATCCGGTTGCCCAATGTAAGACTATGTACCAGCATGGGAGGTAATCCTGGCGTTCGGGGCCTCCGATTCTCTCCCTCAGCCAAGCTTTCATGGATTCCAAGTGCTGCACTTTGCGGTGTCGCAATGCACGCAATTCATTCTCAACTGCGTCAGAGAGGGCAGCAAGTGGAGTCAGGGTCAAGATGGTCANAGCCTTCAACCAGAAGTTTGAGAGGAAACTGACCGAACAATCTCGAAGTCAAGGGCAGATAGGGCAGAGACTTCCCAGAGTCAAGCTGACATTGCCGCCACAGCGACTCAAGCGCTTGAGCGATTTACGCCGCTTCCGCTTCTGTCACTTGGATCGCAGTATCATCATTTTCGAATCTTCCAAAGCATGCTGCAACATTGTTTACAGCAAGGGGTGGGGCATGTATCATGACAGTAACTACAACATACTACAACCTGAAAGGATTGGAGATGGCATTGCAATGAATTTCAAACGGTTACTCAATCTAGCTATGATTTTTGTTTGAGTCAGTGAAAGGAAGAGAGTGAGAGTGAGATTCGTCCGATTCAGTCCGTGATTTGCTCAGGAGCAGCTCTACCAATGCAATCAGCATTAGTTCGTGGGGTGCTTAGTCCAGTGAGTGTTGCATGACAGGCTGCGCTTGACTGATCAGCTGCAAGAATTTCATGCTTGCATATAGATACCGCTAATATGGTCGCTACGTTTTTGAATGCATTTTTGTACTTTCTATCTCTCTACCTCTCCCTCTCTCTCTCTCTGATTTTTCTTGCTTGTTGCGTAACTCAGCCTCTTGGAGTTTCGAACCAGATTCCTGCCCCAGGAGGAAGGCTTTATGTCTGAAGTGGAGGGGCCAAAGTTTGTTGTGTCCCAGGACAAGTTTTTGAGTAGCGCGGCTGCAGTATTAGAACTCATTGCAAGTGCATCATTTTGTCGGTTCAATATCAAGCTACTGGATGCTACTGGATGCTACTGGTATGTTATATGTACCGCTCATGTCACTTTTTTTGATTTCCAACACTAGAGTTACTAGAGCGCTGCTTCGAAGAATGTTACGAGGCAGCTCTGGTCAGCGTTCATCGACGTGCCGAGTCATGACTCCACGCCCTTCTTCGAGTCGCCAATTCTTCGGCCTTCTTCAGCCTTTGATGCGCTTCATTTGGCCTTCATTCGCTGGAGTTGTTGTCTTTTGTTACATTTCCAGGGTCACATTTGTAAGTGGGTATGTTCACTTCTTGTTGCAGTGTTGGCGTTTTGTTCCGTGTAATGTGCCTCCTGAGTTCTGTGCCGGTGGCTTTTGAATACAGACGGTCTAGTAGTCCATGTCTGAGAGGTATTGAGAGGTAAGTCACCCGATGTTTTCAATGTATTTGGATCATTGCAATCGAAATGATAGGCAAAGTGTCGTTGAAACGTTCTTTTGGTCAAGCGCATGACATTCTGCGATGCAAATAAGGTCCATAGCTATGTTGCACCTTCGGTGAAGCACTTCACAGAAATGGACCGAATTGCATGCTTGACAACCTGTGGTCCCAGCCAACAATGTAGACAGTCAAAGATTTCGGTGCAAGGTTGCGTGTCAAGCGGGATGTGCAAGTGACATTGGGTGACCCAATGCTGAGGATGAAACAGCAATGTGACCAATGCATACCAAAAGTTTTTTCTCTTGCAACAACAACAACTGTGAAAACGACCTCGTTCCACTCAAAACAAATCTCTAGATCCTCTGCTGCTTTGCTTTGCAGCGACAAGACGTGCCTCCGAGCGAGTCAGATCCAGAGTCACTCGAGTCAAGCCAGTGGAGCGACCTCTGTGTCCCTTACGCTCGAGGAGTGCGAGATCGATGCGACTTTAGTTCAGCTGGATGCGATGCCGAATGATAAATTTGTTGGTTCAGTTTGGCCTCAAAATTGTCGTTGTCAGGTGCCTCAAAGGAATGGCGCGGTTTGAATCGTTTGAAGCTGCCAACTTTGACCTGACGACTGCACTGCTTTTGATTTGAATCCATGGAGTTCCCAAAGTGTTTGGGTGGAGTTTCGCTCAAAGACAAGCAGTCCTACGCTGAACTGTGTCCACTCAACTTGCAGCAATACTTGTTGCCAAAACGCAGTCCCTGGATTGAATTTCCTGAAGCTGTGTGCTTCCCCAGCTTCACAAAGATCAAGATCACTATCCCTACAGAATGTGCCTCTGGACAAGAGCGTTCTCACAGATGTTGGCATGTGTTCACAGAGTCTTCCAGTCCTTCGGCACGATCCAGAGTCTTGCCACTTAAGATTTGTGCGAAGTCTCCTGAAGCCCTGCCAAGTCTCGCTCAGCGTGCGCTCACTATGCACTCAAAGATTCTGCAAAGAAGGCTTTCTTTGGAATGCCTTTGATCAGCACAGCGTTTAGCAGTGCATGCCGACGCGGCTTCATGTGTTGTGCGACGAAGTTTCCGTGCAATGTCAGAAATGACAATAGAAGTGACAGAAGTAAAGACATGTTGAATGATTGGAAACTGAGGCAAGATGTGCCCCTTTCAAAACTGAGCGTGAAAAGTGATACTCGAGCTTCGATCGCTCTAGCTGTGTGGCGTGGTTTTAATTTTCTCGATCTCAGTCGCCCATGAACNCTCGAGCTTCGATCGCTCTAGCTGTGTGGCGTGGTTTTAATTTTCTCGATCTCAGTCGCCCATGAACTCAATGAACTCAGTGAACCGGCGTCAAGGGCTCTGTACCATAGGAGTAGACCGAGGGGGCGTGACCTTCACCGATCTGCGTTTGAACCAGAAAAAAGAGGTTGATGATTTTCGGTCCCTATAGCGATGCTAGCAGACAATTCTGCAAGTATCTCCAAGTCGTATATTGGAACGATTAGCCACCTGTGTTTAAATAAAAGATCCGTCGGGCTGGTTTCAAGCCAAAAAGAGAGGGACAGTCGCCCTCAAGAAGTGGGTAGCGGTTGGTTTCACCGAATCTGATTCAAAGAAGCGGATTTGCACGTGTTGATTTTCAGTTGCAGGTTGGCTGTTGGATTCCAGACCTGCATCGACGAATGTGCCGCACAGGCCAGAGGCCCGCCATTTGGGATGCCACAGTCTTGTTTTGTCGCGAAATCATGGCTACCTTGGTTTTTTCTCTCTTTTCTGTGGATATTATGGGCTAATCTAAGAAAGTTGCTGTTGGTTTCCTCATATTTCCAGTGGCCAACTCCAGTTTTTGCGGAGAGTGTTGAACCTTGGGGCTTGGATTTGTGTTTACCGCATTTTGATGGGAGGAACTAGGGCCACCATTTGCATTCCGCAGGTGAACAACCCCCAGTCGCAAGACCAGAGGCATTGTCATTATCATTCCACAGACATTGTCGACAGTGCATCGGGGAATCCCACTTTGCAGCTACCGACACGGCCAGGTCTCGAGGGTGAAGGAGTGCACGTTTTGCTGCAGCATTGTAGCTGGTAGCTCCACTGACCAGTGGAGAGCGAGCAGGTATCAAAATGAAGCGCATTCTACTTGCTGTTGCAGTAGTCGTACTGTTTTTGATAGCCAAAAGATACAAATTATATATTATTATATTATCTATCAAAACTGGCTGGCCTTCCTAGTCTACCAAGCAAACCTTGGCAATGTATGTGTGGGAGGACATGTGGCAGGAAGAGTTGCCAGGAAAGGTTTAGCTCTGCTATGGCAAAGCCAGCAGCTTGTGCAAAACCATCTTGCCGTTTGGACATGAATTCGTTTGGGGAGGAACGAACCGTAATTATATAGTCATGCGGCATTCCCCATTCAAGCTTCATTCCATACATCCCCAGCCGCAAACTTCAACAACATCAAATAAACGATGTTATTGGAGCGCCTCTCCTTCTTTCATTTTCGGGCCAACAACAATATACACAACAAATTCGTATTCTCACGTAGGGAGTGAATGTCAAAGATTAGTTTTTTTTAGCAAGCGAACCTCCAAGTTTTGGGGCCGCTAAAAACGATTATAAAGCACCCACAAGCTAAAATCAACCACCACTCACCACCCTTCAAATAGGTTCCTTAGAATCCATGAGTTCCCCATGAAAACAAAGAAAAACACATTTGCGCTGTGTCCGCGGCTCCCGCGGCAAGGCTTACTTGGATCTGGCCATTGGAAATAAGGCCTGGCATTCAGAGGTGCTTTGGGGCGGGGCAGTGGGCCACTGGGTGATTGCTATGGGGATCCACCTCTTGTGTTTGCGGGGCCAGAATGCAGGCTGAAGGGGGTTTACCGTGAACGGAATTGCTTTTATTCCTAGGAAACTTGTTCAAGTTCTATCCCAGGCAAGCAAGAAAGCAAGCCAGCCAGCCAGCCGCCCCCAGCAACCAAGAAAGCATGCCCGCAAGTTAGCAGTCCAGCAAGCCGGCTGGCCCACAAGCAACCAACCAAGACAGCATTCTTAAACCAACCTTAAATTAGCACCCCGCGCCTTCCCTACGAACCTTAAACTCTTTAAACCGTCTTTAAACAAGCAACTTGAACCAATCGTTAAAACCCTTTAAAACCAACCCCAGCTAAACCCACCAACCTTTAAAAAGCGCATTGCTTCGCTGAACCAACCCTAACTAAACCATAAACCAAGCGTAAGTAAGCACCCTAAACCAACCTTAATTAGCACCCAAAGCCCCTAGACAAGTGTTAAATATCGTTGAATAAACATTAGCGATTACTTCAATTCTTGAAAGCAGCCCCAGAAAAAATAAGACAACCTCAGATGAACTCCGAAACATACCTTTAAAAAAATAGACAAAATTAAACAAATCCTCAACAGACCCTAAACCAACCTTAATAACCCCTAGACAAACCACATAAATGTTCAACATCCCCGATAGAAACACCATCAATGGAACTTCAATAGGCCCTACCAATTTTAAAAAAACAATAAGCCAACCCTAGATAATTTCAAAACAGCGCTAAATAAACACCCTAAACCAACCTGAAATGTATTAGAGTTAAACCTATATAACTTAAAGCCTAACTAGATTTAAACCAACCTTGAATGAATACCTTAAACCAACCCTACATCTCCTCTACATAAACAGCTTGAACCAACCATGAATAAAACCAAGGAACACTCTAAATGAGCACCGAATAAGCCATAAACAAACGTTGAATAAATTTGAATCACCTATCCAGGGCGCATCCAGAAAAAATGGAACACACCCCAAATCAACCTTAAACAATCCCTAAGACAACCCTAAACAAACCCCGCACCAACCCCAAATAAACCTTGAACCGAAATGGACCGGCCCAAGTGAATGATACTCCAGTACGCTGAAGCCCCCATGGTTGTTGATGCCCAAACTTTAATCTCATTTGTTGATGGTTTTACCCCTGTATCTTACAGGAGGAGCCCCACGACCCCATAGTGCTGACCATATCTTCTTGGCCTAGTCCCCGGTTTGTTGGTTCTAATTAATCACCATATTTGCTGGAGCCGTTTTTTCTTGAAACCCCAAATATTACAATTTTTGCATATATCCCATTCTGTCCAGTTCTTTCACCGCCAAGGAATATAAACATGGGAATACACACAGGAAAATGTTTATACTTCCCTTTTTTGCGGACGAAATCCCCCCGATGTGTGTGGCATGGTCAAAATATTGATCTTATAACTATATCATATTATATCCCATATAGGGGGATGGTCATCGCTCCATGCTCGGGAATTTAAATCGAATACAGGCTCCCACCAATGAATGGACAGGTACCCACCTTGATGGAGGGCGGCATGGATGGCTTGACCGGTAAAGATCGAGGGCAAATGTCACGCAGCGGCATTTTGGTGATGTGATGATGCGGAAAAATACATGTTTAAAACAAAGGAGAAGACGTGCTGATGGTTGAATCCCATTCTTGGATGGCTAAGTTCCAATTGTTCATGGTTTAGTCCCAAATTTGCAATCGCATTGGCTGGTAATTTTTTCATTTCAGCTTGCGAAGCAACCATGTCTTTGCTTTTGAAGCTACAAGTATTGCTGGGAATGGAGAGACCCTTGGATGAACATGTCACCAAAAACGAAACCAGGTTCGGAATGCGCAAGAAACAACGTGTTGAAAGAATAGTCCCACATTTAATTGAGGGGCGCCATCAGAATGACTAATTCGAAAGCGCCGGATACTTGAACCGCAGTGCAACTCTTTTTTAAACTTTTTCAACATGTTTTACAAGATTGATTTATTCATTCAAGTCAGGAACGCTATAGACATGGTATTTGCGAACGCTTTTGCAATGCTTAGTTTGAATGATATGGAAATTTAGGGTACACAAACGTCTTCAATGCCAATTGGCTGGGGAGCCCATCCACCTTCCAGCGCAACCAAGGTGGAAGCAGGCGCGGAAGCCTGACCTACACAGCCTGACGGGTGTTCCTCCAAATCCCCTGCTGTTGGCGGGAGGGAGGAACGAAGCGGAGCAGGTCCATATTGAACACTCACTGATATCTTCTCCTTGACTTTTCCATGTTTAAGTAGAATGAGATGTGACGGAATGCTTGAAACATATGATTGCAAGCTTTCCGGGCAAAGAGACATGAGTAATGACACATTCACTGAGAAGGAAGCAAGCATTTGTCATGTGACAGGTGTCCATTTTCTTCATTTGAAATTCTGCAACAGTTTGTGTTAAAAGGCGTGCACATCCTATTCTGTTCCAACGGAGATGTCATTGTCAACATCATGTTTGTCGGCAGCGCCATTTCTACATGAACTGTGAATTATGGTTCTTTCTAGTGCAATATCATGTATCCTTCGTATACATCCAAATTTCGAATCCTCGAGGCAGCGTTTAGCTAGGCCTTTGACTCAAGCCCCCTGACGCCCCAAGTATGGTGCTGGCAATGTAAAATTTGGCAAGGCATTCTTTAATTAGTTTTAAATTGGTTTTAGTGAGTTTTAGATTCTAGATATTGTTAATTCTTTGTCATACCTTTGGAGGATCATTCTTCAAGCTTGGTCGTTTATTATCAATAGTATTGTATGATATTTTCCATTAGTTCATTTACGAATTTGGGAATTGATGCTAAATTTAATTGGCTAATATCGCAGATTTCTACATTCACATGATGGAAAACCCACTCGTGAAAACCAATTGGCAATAACTGTTCACACTCACATC
The DNA here is from genome assembly GCA_003297045.1 of Symbiodinium sp. clade C Y103. NCBI lineage: Eukaryota > Dinophyceae > Suessiales > Symbiodiniaceae > Cladocopium > Cladocopium sp. clade C. The sequence continues at coordinate 135,293 of BGPT01000138.1, read as the reverse complement.
TTGAAACCAAAATCAAAAAGAGGAGAGTATCACCCACCAAAGCATCCCTTGCTGGTCACACTTACTTCCGCCCACCCCAGGCGCGAACGGCGCAACGTTTGAACGCCCAGAGAGTCAAAACCTCCATGGACAACGAGGAGGTTGGTTGCAGGGTCGCGGCCACACGGTGAATGGATTTAGTTCTGGTCATATGCGGACTAGATATTACGTAATATATGTGTATACTACCAAATTATACCAAATCCGTTTCCATTGGTGCTGAGAACGGGTCATGCCTAATGATCTTTATGTACATGTTTCTTTTTTTAATATCCTTTATCTTTTCAAACTTCAATATGATATACACATATGCATATACGTAAATGTGTTTATTGGTCCCTTTTGTGTGCGCCACTGTACTCCCCGGCCTTTCAAGACTGGAACTGTGGATGCCAATACAGAAGTATACCAGCTATTTGCTGACCAATCAGGGATGAGAACCCAGTTTCACAGCGCAAAAGAGATTTCAAAAAAGGAGAGAGAGAGAGAGAGGTATATATATATATATACATGGGTAGCTCATGGGATATGACTGCGATCTACTGATGTTTTTCACAGATTTACGACTCTAGTGACTAATCATCATGTTTTCAGGCTGATTACATCCCTGCATTGAAAGTTCACCACCGCGCACTCGCCGTGTCATGGCCAGCTGGTTTGCTACGTAGTTCGTTGATAGCCATGCATATTGTGTGGATAATTAAGTCATTATTTTTCATTCGCGAAAAGTAGTCGGCATCAACGTATATTTGGAAGTCGCGAATTTTCTGTGTCCAATACCTTCTAGCAAGTTAGCATAGCCTCGGAAAATGGTTCATGTCAAGTTACCAAGGCTACTTCACTTTGGGCATCATGTCGCCCTGGCCCAATCATCCAGGTGCGGAGCCATGTGGTGGCCTTACGACGTTTGATCACGGTGGCGCAGGCGCAGCCAGCGAGAGAAATGGAACACCAAGAGAAATGGGCAGGGAACGATGGTCGCCAATGACCACTGATTGATGATGAACGAGTGACAGCTGATGAACTATGATTTTTGGTGATGGCTTAACATTAAATGCCATAGACAAATTCTAATTGCCTTCGAATGCCAACAATTCGGGCTGATCATGTGAATTGATTGGAATTAGCATTTTTAAGCATGGTAGCAGGCGGACTTCAATTCAGAGGGTGCGAAAACCCATCGTCATCGATATGTTTGTGACACCCCTTTTTTTCCAGGAAGGACATGCTGAGACATTCAGTAAATCACGTGGATGCATGTTTTCACTGACTTACCAAAACGGTATCATGAATTCAGCGGCTCATCATGGCAGAGCCATTGATAGGAATATCAAGATTCTCATTGTGGGCCTGCCCTGCTGTTCGTATTTGTGGCTTTCTTTTTTGAAGTCCAGTGGGGTATGTGGTTGACAAAAGTTGCTACAAGCGAGGCGTCCACCGTGCAAACCTGTGTTGGCTCAAGCGTTGCTTGCAGCAATGCGAAGACTTTTTGGACATGTGCCTGGACGCGCGCGGATATTTTCAGTTTTCTGAGTCCCCCATGACATTTGTTTGCTGGTATAATGAAAAGCGCTGCTCCCAGCGCTATTTCGATTTGTTTTTTTCCATCCACGAGCAATATCACTGTTCATATTTAACATTGCTAGGCGCACTTGCAAGACCATCGAACTTGTAATTTAACCCAAGCCGCTGGGGGTCTTCAAAAGCAGTACAACCCCATGCACGTGGATATGATGGCTCCAATTTTGCGCCCAGTAAAAATATGATGATAACGAATCAATTATTGTAACTATAATTATAGTTGCCCACTTCTTTTTCAACGGACGTATACTGTAGCCATTTTGTTACCAATTGCAAAACGAACAAACGTTGCATACCCAAGGTCATCCCACTTCTGCCTGGCTCTTCGCTCAGGCCACCCTTGACGCAGGCGCGACACATTCGTCAGAGCCGACTCGGAGGACCGCGGGGTCCTTGCGGAAATCGCTGAAGACGCTTTCATGGAGCGAAGCTCTGCGGGCTTTAGACGCTTGGATGACGACCTTGGTCGGTTTGAACCAGCAATGGACGTGCAGGTTGAACCATACAGACTTTATCCATCAACAAATGGGTGGGTTGTTTCAATTTCTGCTGATGCTACTCATCAAAACATTGGGTTTTACCGTTACAACCACACAAAAAAACATTAACCAACCAGGATTAAACCATCAGCTATCCATCAATCAACTGCGGTTTAATACTAATACACATGGTTTTTGCTCCATTGGATATACAGAGGGCCGGATTACTCAATAGAGTGGGGTTGAACTATCAATCATCCATGAATCATGTCAAGCAACCATTCATCAACAATTGGGGGAAATAGGTTTTCAATTCAATCACCTTGTTCTTCAGCAGGCCTTCATTTTCACACCATTGGTTTGCGCGGCTTTTAGGTGTCAGCGCGGCACTCGGAGGTGGAACCTGACATGGTGTGCTATAGCATGGTACTCCGTGGCAGTCCCTGGCTTGTTGCGTTGTGCCACTTCTGCTGGATGACACAATTGCAGGTGGGGAGTGGCACTGGTGGGGGTTTCGACTTCACCACGGATGTAGAAGCTAACAGCTTTCACTACAAGCTAAAAGCTTTGAAAAGGATGATGTGCTTGCAGGTCGACAGGAAACACACATACTTTGAGATCAATCATACTGCGTCCGTTAATTTTTTGCAAGTTGATGGAAACTCCAGAATAAAGATGAATAAAGCCCGAACAAAACTGCTGCCATATGTTGCTGACGAGTATCAGATCAACTATGCAGGACTGATGGTATTAGATCAGTTGTAGTTTCTCTATCTTGCATCATGTCAACTATTTTTTATGTAATCCTATATACTGTACCATCCCTCAACAACTAATTATAAATCACAGCAGGTGTGGCCTGATCTGGTCACCGTCTCTCAGCTCCTCACCGCCATCTCCGGCCACTGGCGCCTCAGCTTTCAGCAGCTGAGCAGCTGCCGCAGAACACGCAGCGAACAGAGCCCGGCGACTGGGCTGGATACCGAACAGAGGATTTAACCAACCAAAAGTGTGGAAAACAAGGATTGAACAAACAAACATGGGGATTGAACGAAGAATAACCAGGATTTTTGGGTGTTTTATGATTGTTGAGTTGTGGTGGAGAGAAGTAGGTGAACGATTTAACGATTGGGTTTGCGGTGGCTATTTTCAACTAGCCCATGCGTTGAACATAAACTAACGCAAGAATAACTCGGGTCATCACGTTGTACGTGTGGGGCCTGGATTTGGTCAATTCCAAATGATGGGGTGCCCAATTTTTTGACCCTCACCCATGCGTCTTCTTGACAAGAAAAAGTTGGTGTTGTACTTTTGGTTAAATGATTTGGAAGTCAATGGTGCGAGATTTTTTTCGGGGGAACATTCGGAATTAGGGAATCTCAAATGTTCGGTTCTTAAAGACAGATGTAGGAATTTGACTTGCAAACAGTTTCAACCAAAATTGAATCTAGGTAAAAGAAATCGGTATAAGATCAAATCAAGTAAAATAGGTATTTTATTACTTGTAAGTTGCAAGGTGTTACACCCAGCAAACATGGGGATATGACAGTTTCAAAACTTGGATTTAACCAGCTAACATGAGATAGAACGACCCAAAGCGGTTCCAAATTGCGGGGTGCTGGGTACGGGGCCTAGGAAAGTAGGGCAGGAGCCCATCATCACCGGTAGCATGGCTTGCCATTTTCAAACCTTGGAAATTCCATGGTTGGGAGTGCATGTAAAATAGTGAACATCGTAATCTATCATTTGTATACAGGGCCATTTTTCAGGGTTCCATGTTGCTCTTGAGAGCCTCAGTCACAGATCCCTAGCGAAAGGTGCATCATTCCTTATGTATGTGTTTGCTGAACTGATTGGCCCCCTTTACCGGCTGGTGATGAGACAAAGGTGTGTCTGACACAGCGTTTGAAAAGTGGCCTTTTTTTTTCAAGTATCATTGTGGTCACTTCTCCGCATTCCATGGGAGTTGTTTGTTTTAGGTTTGCGACCATTGTGATCCATCTGTTTTTTTCCCGAATTTCAAAAGGCTGCCATTGAACCGGCTGAAATCACACGCCGTATCTCTCTTTTTGACAGTCCCTCAGTGCTTGCTGCAAAGGACACCACAATCTTCAACAACCTCCTCAGCAGTTCGCAGAAAAGTTCTCACTGGACCCGTTCTTTGCAACTGTTCTGTCGCATGCGCGTGGAGCGATGCTGCCCAGATGTGGTGAGCTACGGCCACGAGGTTACATTTCAGTGTGGAAAAGTTTTTTCAGGTGTTCATTGCAATGACTTTTAACTGCAATTGAGCTACCCCTACCCACATTGTACTTTAATAACGACCCCATGCATACTGAATACAGTACAAGTGTGTCCAATACTTTTGGACTTATACATAGATTTACTATCTATCATATGTATTTAATTGTATTTGTAGTTATTTATATATATATAGATATTCTCTCTCCCTCTCTCTGTCTATGTGTGTGCGTATATTGTTTTGATAAATCTTCAAACACGATTCAAATAATTCCGACCCACCAAATCCCTTCAAAAAATGCAACTTGCACCACCAGCACTTCGCCATGAGAATCTCCCAAGGCAGTTGTATCAGCAGCTTGGGTTCCACTTGGCCCTTTTCCCTGGCCCTCCTTGCAGCGTCGCCCAAGCGCCGCGGCCTCATGGCCTGCAGCAACGGCGCCATGGCCGTCCTTGCAGCAGAAGCGTGGAGGGTGGCCTTCCAAGTGGCAGCAGAGACGCGGTTGAGGGGACATGTGCTGGACATCATCAGCGACTGGCAGTACAAATTATGATTTTGTTTGGCAGTACGAAGGCTCATTTTGCCAGCAAGACTGGTGGTTGGTGGATGATATGCTGGTTTTACAAAGATGAGGTGTTTACCAGCCAAAAGTGTTTTGAGCCAATGGATGGATTCATATGTAGGTTTCTTTGGAAATATGGTACCCCAAATTTTATTTGGCATTTATTATCTCATTACATTGCATTTTTTTGAACTGACCCAGGAAATACTTCTGTTCAACCCCACGTGATGATCACCAGCTGAATCCGAGAGGTTACAATTCCATGATCTACTGCGCGAAAGCCAATGGAGAGAAAGAACCATGGCGCAAGGTGCCGGGTGCGGCTGCGGTGACTTCAGTATCTAAAGTGATGTTTGTTGCCAGTATTATCAATTTAACTTATCCACAATGTGGGGGCGGCCAATCTTTATCCATATTTTTACCATTTGTTGATGGTGGTTATTTTACTAGCAATTATGATTGCTTATGAGGTAGACCGAATAGGAAATTACCATTATGATGATATAAAGTTAGCCCCGAACGGTTGGTTACTGATATGGTTCTGATTGGGTTTCCACTGTTTGTGTGACATACCCAAAGTGAGTTGCTGCAAGAAATCTTCCCCTTTGCTGTGGTAGCTTCCAGGCCTTGAAACTGTTGCTGACGCTTGAATCCTTTCTCCAAGCCTCTCCGGTGCAACTTGATTGCAGAGATGGGCTCAAGTTTGAGCAGATGCAGACTCTCCCAAGACCAGGGTGACTCCCACCAGGATACCGGAGATGTTTATCGCATTAATGGAGATTACTTGTTTCATGAATTTCTAGATAGGCTCAGATTGTTGCATCTTATTGGTTTAACCTTACCTTCAAACATGTTCAAGCAAGAATTGGTTCGAGTTATTTCCCATTGTGATTTCATGTCTGGATGCCTTGGCAAGGGGAGCTATGAAATTCCCACCTACGGAACCTATTGTTTCACTAAATATCGTTCTGGCTGTTGCTTTAAGCAAGTTATACAATCCCGGGCTGGATGACGAATTAGGATGTAGCCAGATCCGGATTAAACCCCAGCTGATGATAAGACCTGTCAACGCTTCATCACCGTTGAAATTGGGGGGTTTCGCGGGGCCAGGGATTGTTTCAACCCCTACCGAATTGGGCAGCGATTTTGAGCCCAGTTCCCTTCAAAATTGTTGGTTGACGATTTTTTTTTCGGTGAGCGGCATATCTATGAACAACCCTTCTTCTTCCGAAGACCATCATGTCTCCATCTAAACACATCAGAACGCTGCCTCCAAACTCTAGGAGCTATGGCAGTGCCGTGGGATGTGCTCCCTGGCATGTGGCCTTAGACCTGCTGCAGCGCTGTCACCTGCGAGGTGTCGCCAAGTTGGGTGTCAAGCTGTTGGAGATCATTATTGTCAAAAACACTTGAAGTCTTTTGGTGTTGAGGAAGAAAAACAATGGTGATGATGGTTGTGGGATTGCGGTTGTTGTTTTTGGGGTTAGTGAAATGAACAAAAAGAATTGGGGCCAACCAGTGAGACAAATAGGGATTCATCAACGAAAATTTGGCTTGGACCAGCTCAGAATACGGCCAAACAATTTAACCAACAAAAACAACAAAATGGGGGGGTTAATCAACAAAAAGAAAGAAAGGAAGGGTTCAACAAGCAAACAAATGGATTGTCAGGAAACATTTTTACAGGAAACCTGTCATATTTGATGGGACTAACCATGGCTTCCTGTAGATTTCCCATGGTTTCCCTCAGGTCCTTAAAAACTACCCATTCAATTCAAGCTTCAGGGTTTAAAAAACACCGACGATACACACGTGGGGCGCTTCGCCACCAATATTAGCGAAAGGAATTGGCTGGGGATAAACCGGCAAACCAACGAGACATTGACCAACGATATGAACCATAAACTGGTGAGGCGTTCACCAGCGAACAGTGCATTGAAGGGCCAAAACATGTTTACGCCGCAAAAATGAATGATACTTGCAAAACTGCTTGCAGACTTCAACTGGGTTGATGTTGCAGGGGCTTTTGATGGAAAAGTTGGTGTGATATCTTGGTTGAAGAGGAACCTTTTGAAGGTATTTGCAGCTCTGTATCTCCGGTACCCCCATCAATTTTCATCCGATCAGCGTGCAGGCTACTTGAGGGCTTGGCTTGAATCACGTTGGATGATTGACGCACCCAGCATCTCATGTTGTGATATATAGCGTATCAATGCATGCGCGCTAAATGGTCATAGCTATTTCTACGCTAGATTCTCATTGCTGATAAAAGCATCCACCCCACGTGGAAATCCTGATGGAGACACCGAGTCATTGAATGCGATTTGGCAGGCATGGTTCCGTCGACGGTCGTCTTGAACAATGCTCTTGGCTCCTGGGAGCAGCACAATGGGTAGCGAACGACCGTTCATAAGTTATCGCTCCGCTTTCCAAATAACGGGAATTCAAGACAGCAATTTTCATTTGATCATACTTGATCTATGATTCTGATTATCTTTCTCCAGGAAAATCTTTTCGGCCTCGTTACCCTACGCACATTGGTATTTCCATTTTATGCATCCACAATGTCAACAAACGACTGGCTCTGACCCACCAATGCTTCCATCCTCTTCCTAGAACCAGCGCAACAGTATGATCTCTCCACCTGAACCTTTTCAACATTTAATTAAATCGAAGCAATAGATCCAACGCCTGAAGCAAAAATAGCCATGTTATCACCATTGGCTGTGAAGGAAGCCAATGTTTTGGTCAGCTTACATGAACCCAACATTCACCCAACAGCTGCCCACCTCGTTTTCCTGCCTGAGGTGCAGTGAAAGGCGGCGCACCATGCGACCAGTGGATGCGGGTCCTCCAACTACTGACATGGCAGCCATCGGCAACTCCCGATGCGGCTCGGATATGTGTAGCATTGGGACTTCCAGATAGCAAGCTCCACACTACTGTGCCCGTGGCATCCAGAGAATCAAGATGTATGGCACATATACGCTACACGAATGTTACATGTATGTTTCTCCTGCATGTATGTTTCATTTATGTTACATGTATGTTACACATTATTCCAAGAAATTTCTTGCTTGGCCTCGTTCTTGTGTTTTCCTTTCTGAGAAAAGAAAATAGAGGATGATAGCGGTGGTTGGGCCACAGTCTTTATTTGCCCGCACGTCATTTGCACATTCTGCGCTTTTGCTTCCGGCTGGGGCGGGGAGGGGTTGGTTTTTTTGTGCTTAAGCAGCAAAAGCCAAGCTCCACAGGCATGGCTCAGAGCCAAAGAGCCCCTGAAATAGATCTGTCAGTTGGGGGACATAATCAAAACTGGAGTTTGTTGTTGGGGTCATCCTTGAGGTGTTTCACTGGTGAAGTAGCTGTTTGCTTACTTATTTTGGGGTGATAGACACACTTGACCCATGCGTTTCATTGGGGGGGGGTTAACCACCCACCAGTTATATGTGTATATCATCTTGTACCCATGCCTTCGTCATTTCTCAGGTCATAAGCTATTCGTCTGCTATTGCGTCCTGTGAAAGTTGGGTGCAAGCTTTGAGCATTCTCCAAATGATGGAAGCTGACTCTCGGTCGATTTTTCGCGATTTTTCTTCACCATGCGTACCAATGTACCAATGTGGAAAATGCATGAAAATGCATTTTGTCGAGATCTTTAAAAGAAAAAGCATTCCAGTTGAGAGATGGTTTAAATTGTTTCTGGTAACATTCGCGTCTCTATTTTTTAGGGTTACCACATTGGTCATGTTCTAAATGGGGCTATGGACACTACACGAAACGGATAATCCAAAACTTGGACTTGTGTCGCATATATTCCACCCACCGTGATGTTGAGGATCAGGTGCAGCCGAATCTTATCACTTGCAACGGCATTATGGACATCTGCCACAAGACGGGAGAGTGGCAAGTGGCTCTTGGACTTCTATCACTGATGTCATCTTCAGAGGTGGGGGAAGGGTGGAATAGAATGAGGGAGTGTGGAACATAAAGACACATGTTCACTGCAGTCCCAGCATTAGGGAGGGTAATCCCACTATCAGGGAGTGAGCGCTCCATACATCTAAACATATAATTCTTGCAGTTTGGTGCATCCAATGCCTTTGGTTGTTGAACCTAAATCCCAAGCCGCCTATGTTTTTGGATTGCTTTGGACTGGTTGAAAACGTCTGGATCTTTCTGTCCCCTCACGCCAATCCCACATCTTTCCATGTCCCATGTTCTTGGCCCACGACCTTGGCCAAACAGGTCGAAGCGGACAGCATCAGCTACAACTCGGCCATCGGCGCGTGCCAGGCGTCTGGCGAAGTGAGAATTGCCTTGTCGCTCTTGGCGCAGATGCGATCTCAGAGGCGATCGTTGCGATCTGATGGTTTTGCTCCGCATGGAGGGTGAGCAAAGGTATTTGAGTTTGGGGGAAGATTTGTATGATTCTAGTTTGTTCTTTCTATATTTTAAGCTATAGACATCTACAGAGTACGTGTTCCACGGGCAAAGCTTGGATCATATATGCCATGATATACCCATATTTCGGGGATCAAACCACCATGAATAAGGGAATTGGAATGACCAAGACAAGGACTTCCAATAATGCTGGGACGATGACAGGGCATGTACCATGTCATATTTTGACAAGGGCACATATGTAGGCACAGACACGAGCAGATGGGCCCAACAAAAATAGATTACTAATGAATTGGTTGTGCTAATGCCAAGGTAGGTTTCGAGATTAAATTTACATTGCGGCCTTCCAGCCAGTTTCATCAAATACTGCAGTTGTCCAATTTGTATTTTCTTTACTTAACCAGGTCTGAATCACCGGCGAATTGGCGATTGATACTGAGAGGAAAGAGTTTTTCCGAGCAAATGACCTTTGTGTGGGCCACCCATTACTCCTCTGTGATGTTGAACACCTGCGTATTGTTTTCCATTTGCGTTTTGGATCCTTCCAAAAACCGCCTGCCCTACACACTTGAAAGCCTGCATAGTCCACACAGTATGTCGCGCATCCCCCATTTTGCAAGATATCTTAATTTCTTCATGTATGTTTGTTCTCCAATGAAAATTTTGCATCAGATCTATCCATCATCATCCTCAATGTCAACGCAGGATTCTTAAACATTGGCTGACTAACGATGGTGATTTTGAAGGGTGGCTACCACCAAATAGTGATAATCGGCTACCCATGGCCGACGCCCTGTTGAACAATCCATGGGTCAATAAGAATCCGTTGAAGAAATTTGGAGATCATCCTTCCCCAACCCCTTCCCCCAGCCACTTCCATCCCCTTGCACCCCCAGCAGGATCCAGGCAGTGACGGTGACCTACAACATCTCCATGGCGGTCTGCGAGCGGCGTGGCCACTGGCGGCAAGCCTTGTGGCTGCTGGCGGCAATGGAGGTGGAGGAGGTGGTGCCAGACGTGACACGGCGTAACGGTGAGCACTGAGAGATCCTTCAGGGATCAGTCGAAACACGGGAAAGTCAAATCAAACTTCGTTTCAGGCCCCATCGATGTTTTTCCACCCGTTTAGTTGAGACATCTATGAACCAAGGGATTTTCCAGTAGAAATATTTTGATTCCAAAAGTTGCCCTGCCCAGGTGATCAGTTGCAGCAGCAACGTCAGCGCCTGCGGGTTCGTTGCTGCTTGGAGCACAGCGCTAGCGCTGACGCTGGGGGGCGTGGAGGATGTCTTCAGCTGCTGGGATGGCAGCTGCGAGGGTTGGTGTGTTTTAAGGGATCTAGGAAGAAGATGCTGCCCTATGTATTCCTAAAAAACATGGGTTGTGGCGTGATTTTGACCGCTTCAACTTGAAAATCTAGGTACAGTTTTCAAACGCCTGAATCTGCATGTTCTTGACAACATGCTAGTTCTGCTAGGGTTCGGTATTGAAGATATGCGGGCCCTTTGTTACTCCATTTGTGGTCGCCATATGCACACCAGGGGGGTTGCATAAGCATTGTGGTTTCCGATCATTTTAGCATCTTCGTACGACCGGCCTTCTTCCTGGGATGAAAATCCAATGTGATTAGATGCGTGGCACTGGTTCGAAAGAGCTTAAGTCCCGGACTTGAGGGACCATCCATGTGTTACACCAGCGCATTTAAAAAGCTCCAGGTCCTCCGCATCAGCTGCGAATGGCTGAGGTTTCAATGCTGCAATCAGTGCGTGTGACAAAGGGGGACAGTTCACCTCCGCTCTGCGACTGCTGGATTTGATGAGCGAAGCCGTCGTGGTCCCTGACGTCCGGCGCCCCAGGATACCAAGCATCCCAAACCAGTTTGGATGCGATGACGCCATGGGAGATCTCGTGTTGCTTAGGTCATTACCTTCAATGGCATCATCAGCGCATCTGGGAAAGACCGACATTGGCGCCACGCCTGTGGGTCGCTGGGTGTCAAGTGCTTTTGGAAATGGATTCCCTTATACTGGCTGACTAGTCCAAACTGATTGGGATGATTGCTGGGGCGCGAGGTCAATGTATTCAATGTATTGACTCTTTTTGTGTTTTCCTGGCAAGCAATTTAACTTGCTAGACCAGAAAGCTGAAGCAATGTGACGTTCAAGTGGCTCAACACCATGCGTTCTGTGATATCAACTCAAAGGTCCTCCGTTTTTCCTTTGCCTGCGCAAGGCTTTTGAGTCAGATCCTCGCCCGCAACATCTCTCCCAACATCATCAGCTACAACAGTGCCATCAACGCCTGCGCTTCAACAGCAGTCAGTGGGGCAGGTCACAGGTCCAATGATGTCATGAGTTGGAGTGTGGCGCGACTTCTCACAACGATTAAGGTGGAAACCTCAAAGCTGAATTTGGAAAATTGTTTCATCAATGTGAGAGTTTCATGTTGAATTTCAGGGGCGCGGGAAATTTTATCACCCTACTTGTGTTGATCCTTGCGTTTTTTCCCGGGTTTTTTTCACCACAATCAGGATTGTTTGCTGCGCATCATGGCAGTGGCTGTTGGTTTTAGCACCCCAACCTTGATCAACAAATCCGAAGCTGAGGACACAGCCCAAAAGATTTCAAACAATGCGGACCTTCTGTATTCTTCGGGCTGCTTCACATCATCATGATTTTTTACCGAACACCACAAATTTATACATATATACTGATTTACCGATTTTACGCACATATATATAGATACATTTAAATAGATATTTATATTTCTTTGTTTTTTGTATAGTTTTTTATATAAATAGTTGTAGCAATAATATATTACATATATATATATATGTATCAGTGTGCTCAGCAGCTCTTCCAGGGGTTACTTTTTCTTTGAATATTTTCATCACAGACGAATCTTTCAAACCGCTATACGTTTTTTTACATGTAAATATATTGTGTATTGTTTTTTACAGCAAATTATTTATCACATGTATTTACATACAGATACATATCAATAAATATAGATATCACATACAAAATCACCATGTTTAACCATATTCACACATGATCCAGGTCATAGGGGCCATGTTCACCGAGGTGCCCGTCGTTGGTCGCAGGCTGTGGCTCTCCTTTCCGCCGCCGTCGACCGCGGCCTCCGCTGCGACTCTGTCGGCCGCAGCAGTTTCCTGGGAGCTGCGCCGCCCTGGCGCGTGGCACTGGGGACCATGGATGGGATGAACGAAATGGCTGGCTGCGAGATGCTGGTGAATGCTACTGGGTTGATGCGTTGTTGGAAATGGATGGTGTTGTTGATCTGCTGCTGATATCATATATATATATATACTCATAAATGTATTTTTTTTGTGATGATGACCGTTTGCTTAATGAATGCTGCTTGATGTTCGAAATTTGAAATGGATAAATTGTTTGTTCTGTCTATTTATTTTCGACATTAGATTGAAAGCAGATGAATCGGGGAGGTTGAGTTTTAAGTGCTTCGGGAACTGATGGGCTCTGCATTGTGTGACAATTTTGAAGAAGCACTGCCGTGCAAAGTGAATGGTCTTGAAGGATATGTGAGAGATGGTTTTGTTGAGTTGCCGGGATTTTGGGCAGCTTCACCAAACAGGAAATTGTTTGCATTTGTTAGCGCCTCTTCTGGTAGTTCCTCAGTTGTACACTATTCCCCCTCGAGACTAGCACAGATATTTGAAATCTACCAGAACTTTCCAGGAAAACATGCATGTCCCATGATCTTCCAGATCTCTATGTGTTTACTAAAGGTAATATGTGTTTGTTTTCTGGCGCACCATAGACCTGACATTCTCAAATGCTTCAGAGCCAGAATGGCCAAAACCACCATCATCATAAAGACCCATAGTATATCCCGACAATCAGGGTCGTTCCATCCCATTATGAGTAAATTAATTGCCACTTTTGGCAATAATCCTGTCACCTTGCCTCTTTATCTATCCAGTTGTCCTCCCAAACATATTTTGGCTGTTCGGAGCAATCCTGATATATAGCTGGTTAAATCCCTATTGTTTGTTGGTCAAATTCCAATTTTTTCTGGTTGCACATCATGTTCAATCCTGTTGCGTCCGAGGCTTGCGACGCATCAGGGATTGCGTTCCTGCAAATTTTACGCCTTTTGTCGACAGCAGATGATATAGGAATTTCCCTCTTGGCAGGGTAGGTGTCAAGAAACCTAGTGAGTTGAAATGATTGGCTCAAAAATGATTAACCTGCAAATATTGGATGGCTCAATACATGTATCATTACTATCATGTGTGACCCAGCTTGTGTTTTTGCGGTGCTATGAGGTATCCCTTTTTGAGCCTTGGACAGCCTGAAATCAGTGTCAGCGTAGCACACGTCTTCCTGGCTGTGCCGACAAATTGATTTACATTGCTTCCTAGTGCGCAAGATTTGCGCAAAGAATTGGGTGGTTTCATCCCAGACGTGACCAAAGGGACCGGATATTTGAAAGCGGGTCCCAACGTTCATTGCTATCGGATTTTTTGGCACTCCCATTTTTTCGCGCGTTTTGGGCTGCCAGGATTTGTTCCGTTTCCTTTGCAGCTCCAAAGCACTGGTATGGCACCCTGTCTCTTAATAGTGGCTGGATGCCTTCAGAAAGCGAAGTGTTCCTGACCATAGGGAATGTTCCGGTTTCTGACATCGTCGATGATGACGCGTGTCCAGACAAATGATTTAATCTTCAAAAAACTGGTGTAAAACAAACAAGTTGGTTGATCGTCATTAATGAGACTTAGAATAGCCATATCTTGGGAATCAAATCCCATCAAATCCCCCATTTTGCGAAGCACCCAAATCAATGGTCCAGGAGGTGGGACCAGCTGGGTCGGAATGGAAAACAGTTCATGGCCAGCTGGAGCCTCCATTGCCTCCGCTGGTTTGGTGGAATTAGATTCAATACACTGGTTGGTGCATGTCAAATGTTTCAAACATTCTAACCCATCTTGAATGATCTTCAAATTGCAGTGATGCCAGGAGGTTTTGGCGTGCTGTCGACACCTTTGAAGATTAACGAATGTTGTTTGTTCCTCCCACTTTAATTTTCGCATTCGTGGATAGAAATAGGTTTAAGATGGTTTAAGCATCTTTAAGCACAACCCATGGCTCTATGGGTCAAGCACCAACCAGCTCCAAGTGCCGCAATACTGGACCATTCCAGGGAATGGCAGGCGTAAAACGAAAGATGGGACTTCTGCGGCGAAAAAAGTGAAACCAGTAAATTTGTGTTTAACTTGTTGCCGTGCTATGCGTGCTATACCAAAGTTGATCCAAAATGGATATAGACATGATAGAATTTCACGACTTTGGTTTTTCACCTGCAAAAGTGGGACCATCCAAGTTATGGGTTGAATCGTTTTTGGAGGCATGATGACACGTTGCCAGGACTGGGGCATGCCTTAAAAACCGGGCTGGATTGCATTCGATCACCTTGCCCTATGTATGGAGGTTTCAACGGGCGAATCACCGAGCTAAATGGGGAATTTTCCGTTGCCATGTTTAATCGGGTAGCTGTATCTATAGACCGCATTTCACCGCTGCATCCAAATCTACACAAATCTACATGTGGATGGATCAATGATACCATATTCGGGAAACTAACATAAATAAATCAAAGCTATTTTGGTTTTCACCAGCGTGCCAGGGTTTGATTCGTAGCCACCTTTCTTTGTGCATGATATTGCATGATGTTCATTCAAACATGTGCACAAATAGACATTGACATAGATATGTATTGCATGACACGCTGCAATCAGTTATATGTTGATCCCAACGAAGCTGTACTCAGAAGTTTCCAGCACCCAGGATCTAGGACTAAGAAACTTCAAGACTCGAATCAGATGCTCCAGCTTCGAACAAAAAGACATCAGTGTTGACATATTGGGGCAGCATGTTGAATATTGATGAATATTGTTCAGATACATCTAACACGTGACTATAACATAGATGTGTTGTGCTGAATGTTTTTCGTTGTGTGCAACGCAGGCCATTCGTCCCAATGCTGATCCTTCCAAGAATGCTGGCTGAGTCAAAAACAAATGCGGTGCATTTGGAATTGCTTTGACTCTTGGAACAAACCTTGAGACAGCACGTGCCTACAGGGGGCAGTCCAAAGATTTGGGATCTACTCCATCAGACAGCAGTTTCAAACGATGTCTTAAACTCTTGTGTTTTTTCTACCATGGAATCTTTGGGTTACTCCACTCTTAGACAACCATTGAGTGATTTTGAGGTGGCAATCATATCAACTCTGGTTTCCCCACACGTTGGCTGCTTGCATCTTAGCTGGCTTGATGCAGATCCAATGTGCCCTTCGAGCAAACACCAGGCATTTTTTGTCAGTTCACAGCAGTGTTTTTCCGGCTGGTTTGTTGGTCGGCAGTTGTGGCTTTCATTTGTCTCTCTGCTTTCGCAGCAGTTTTGGCGCATCAAGAAAATCAACCATGATACTGCTAGGCCAGAACGCTCCCATGCTCAAGATGTTTGGACTCGGTATCATCTGATCTTAGGCTTACCCTCAGTTCAAGACGGGCCCCTTCCACATCTTCCAAAGATGGACACGGACATCAATTTGATTTTGCTTACAGGATTCGCTTCCAGATCATCAATACCAGATCTGCTGCGGTGCGACCCAGCCGAATCGATCCTGACATCATGTTGGCTCGGCCGCTTGAAAGTTTGTTGGTCGGGGCCCTGGGGGCTGAGGCTGGGACCCTGGCTGTTGCTGGTCAGCAGCATTTTGATGAGTATTCAAGTCCGTATTTGCTGGGTAAGATGATGAGATAGCACTTTGGCAGAGCTAGCGGAACTACCATTTCTTTGCAAAATCCCAGATGTATGGGCATGGCACACTAGTGTTTCTTCCTAAATTGGATGATTTGGTACAAGACATGAACTGTCGTTGTGGCTTGAGCCATGAGGGGGGTTCAGAATTTGAAGCAGGGTCACTTGGGGTCCAGGCATACCTGTGCATTATAATCATGTATCATCATGTGTATTGATATTGGCTGAGCTTCAGGCCAGGAGGTGCAGTATCATGCATCATTAGATGGCAAGCCAGCCCAATAGCTGGTGAATCTGGTCCAGACCCGCCACGATATCTTTGTTTCTATGCGCAGTAGCACTTCACGTCCCAGTCAAGATGTGTTTGTCCTTGTTGGGATTGTGAGCTAGAGAGGTGCAAGGTTTTGACGCATCAAACTTCTACGTAGTTGCCCATGTGACATGCTTACTGGAAGGCCTAGTGATGGTTGGTGAGTTTCCCCAGTGGTTTGGTGAATCCCGGTTTTACGTTGACTGTATAGGAATGACCTGTGGAATCACGATGAACATATCAATCCAAGCTATTTTGCTTTTCACCAGGCATGGCTTTGACTTGATCCTAGGCCGGCAATTCCTCCGTGTCCCTGGGACCAGTGCGGGAGCCCAGTCGTCGGGATGAGGTTTGTTTTTTGCCAGTGTCTAAGGGATTTTTTGAAGCAGAAGCCCTGGTTGTGGCATCCAATCTAGGCGTGTTCCGGGTTTTTTTCGCCTAAAGCCAAGTCTGGAATTTTTGCGCTGAAGGCACATTAAGGCAGAAAAGACTGGGAGGTTTTCCTAGAACGATGAACAATGAGGAGAGAAACCAGAATAATGATCATGGCTGGAACTTTGAATGTTAATGAAGGGTTCTCCTGAGTAAAAATTCTGAGACAATTCAGTTAATCACCAACTGGATAGACTGACCATGAATCATCCGAGACAAAAGAATGCCAATGGATTTCTCTGAAGGTTTCTGGCGTACAAGTACGAGTCTCAATAAGACACCCCAGATTCGTTTTATAATTTTCCGGAAGGAACGATGGCAATTGTTGTAATCAGCCATGCAAATCCCTGGCGCCCAACCAGTTTTACATGGATTATACTTGACAGAAAACCAAATCTTGTTCCATCATGTTCCTACACGCGGTCGTAAACCTCTATCAGGCTCTATCACCTTTATTTTTGGTAAGTAGGGGTGGTTTCCCATTGCCATGTCTGATTGCCACAGCATAAAAACCAGTCCATTTTTTGCATTTACAACCCATATCTTCGGTAGCAAGTCCATGCTTTCTAGAAATCACAAAGTTCAAGCTCCAAACCCACCATTTTAACCCACCATTCTTGCTTGTTTTGCTGGGTACAATCCCTTGTTTGCTGCCAAAACTGACTATGTTTTGGCCAATGAAGTGATCATGCTTTCGCCATGCCTAATCATCCTTTGACCTCGGAAGCACCCGCACACAGGATGGAACTCCGACAGCATCAATGAACCATCCCAGTGGGGCAGCGTGTCAGGCAGCTGCGTGGAAAAGCGGTTCTTTAACCAAACGCAACCAACCAGACACAGTGGTAGATGTTTTTAATGATGAGGATGAGAACGGATGAGGATGCGGATGAAGATGAGGACATGATGGGGATGAGGATGAAGAAGAAGAAGGAGAAGAAGAAGAAGATGATGATGATGGTGGTGGTGATGGTGGTGATGGTGATGATGAAAAAAAACACATCAGTTCATTATGAGGTAAAAAATGCCCGTTTTTTGGCCCAAAACTCCCAACCCCATTCTTGAGATCTGACTCCGGCGCAGGTGTCCCTGCCTGGATCTCGCGTGACGTCTTGGAAACACAGCGATCGTGGTGAGATCTTAGTGGAAGGCCCGGCGTCCGTTGATCCCTACAGTGGGTCCCAGTCACTGCGGGCCACATTCAAGCGGTTTAAATAGCTCCATGAGCTCCACCATAGGAGCAAGGACTATCATCGCAGGAAACCCAAGAGATGAGCTAAATCAGTGAAAATTGTTTCATACCTTGTCATGCATCAGAGCATAAGTATAGTGTCGATGAAAATTACCACTTTTCTGACATGTTGTCTTGTGTTTCAGATCAGAGTATTTGGACGATCATGAAAAAAATAGGATGAGTTGAAGCCACCAACCAGATTCCTTTGGGGCCACCGTCTCAGGAGCAGCTGGGGGTCTTCTGCCTTGCGGTTGGGGAGCATGGAGAGACCGGTGAAGAGATGAAAACTATCAGAAACCTGTTGGTGGTCTCCAAGAAGAATTAGAGCAACCCCAAGTTAAGATAGAAGCTAGTAAAATGATGTTGATCACTGTTCAGCATCTGTTTGGGGATTGCTATGCTGCATGTTCCCCTTCAGCTGGGACGATTCAAAACGACCAATGTTTTTTGGGTTTGACACCACCAAGCAGAAGTTCTAGGAAATAAATTCGAGATGAAACATGACTTCAGTGATCCTGAAGAAACGGGTCTGGAAGGAAACCTGAAACCATCTGAAACCGACCTGACCTTCAGATCTACAGTCATGTTCAAGCCATTTGTGCTTCGTTCTTTGTTTGTTTCAAGGTCTTGAAGGCATCATCGCGCCCACGGACTGGACGTCGTCCTGGCTAGTTGTGATCTGATCAGCAAAAAACTAACCCAAATATGGGAAATATATGGGTTTGGCGAAAATAGTGTAGCCCTAAACCGAGTTGTTAATCATCATTAGCCCAACAATAAATGGCTATAATTGGGGATATACCCTATTTTCAGACACACCCACAATGGAATTGGTGAAATCCACCAGCAAAAAGGAGGCCCTTGGCTTCGGACAGCCATGATCATGATCCAGTGGCGTGGGGTTTTTTATTTCAAGTGACTTAATTGGAGATCATCCGCTGAGACAGTAAGCACAATTATAAATGTATATATAATTGTATCTATGTACATTTATCCATATATATATATATATATATGTATATATATATATATGGATAAATATGGATAAATATGGATAAATATGGATAAATATGGATAATTAAATATCTGTAGATATTATAGACATTGTTTTTTCAAATGCATGTTTAACAATGCTGTATAGGGGATATTTTCTGGTTCTACAAGGCATGAGCCCAGGAATCGGGCACTGACTATATGTTCAAGGAGTACTTGGATGCGCATTTGATTTTCAGAACAACTCAGAAAAGTTCACAACCATCGCCAGATCGAATCTAGTTCAAAACCACTGAAAGCCCCATATTTTTCAACATGTTCGGCTAATTTGAAGGTCAATGCCCGACTACAACAAACACGACAGCTGTAGCCAGGATTCAGAGCCTGGTGGGTTTGGAAGACGAAGTGCTGATGTTTTCCACCTTTGCCGAGGCCAACTGAAAAAAAGAAAACGTGGGTGGAGGGAGGGGGCCAGCATAGGAGCTATGGTTGTTTGCATTATATATACATATCCATATCCATATCCATATCCATACACATATACATATACATATACATATACATATATATAAATATATATTTAAAGACATATGGGTGTATAATACATATAAATACAAATACATATATATATATATGTATATATATATATATGTGTATATATATATGTATATATATATGTATATATATATGTATATGTATATATATATATATGTATATATATATATATGTATGCACATGCAATTAAAGATATAATATATATATATATACATATATGATGTTTTAGATATAGCAATATAATAGATATTTGACTATATATTTATAGGTGACCTTATTCTGTGTTAGCCGTGGGGAACCAGTTGGAGCCTATGGATCCCTTGCAATATCAAGCCTGTAATTTTCCATGGTGTGGATTCATGGTGATGTTTGGTGTCATCAAACATGGCGATTGCTGCGAATTCCTCAGGTTCAATGGATTTGTTCATGGGAAAATCATTGATCAATGGACCTTAGGACAAACAATGTGTGCTCATTTTTGCCGCATCCATTTTTGGGGCTACCCACTACCTAAATTTGACCCATCACCTCACATGTTGATTGTGGTACTATGCCATCCATTCTTGGACTCTACTGTATTCAAATGTGACCCGTCCCAACCCCTGCCATGGTCAACCCCATATTGGGGACTGGGAATCCATTTTCACAGACATTCCTATATTCATGATGTTTAGATTTCCCGTGACGGCTGTACCTCATTCATCCCATGTTCTGATTGCTGGTACCTGGTGGTACCTCTTGGAACCACCAGCTGTCCTCCGGGATAGGTGAAGACGGCCGAGGGCGTACCAGCCTGGTTGGCTCAGTCGGGACAGGAGCTTTGGGGATTTCACCATCAACAATAGGGATTTCATGGCATTTCATGGGATTTGAGCAATCTTATGCCGTGGATCATTGGAGATATAGCTAGTAATATGGGGATGCCATGGGATACCTTCCGGTCATCGTTTTACATGGCCGGGAAATGACCGAACTAGCCATGGAGGTTTATAGCTGGGAAAATCTGCAAGCTAAATACGGAATTGTCCAGCTAGCGATGTTTGGCAAAAACCAGAGGCTATATCCCACATGAATGATTTGTTCTATTCCTCCATTGATTGGTTTCGAATCCCACTATATATATATACCATGAAATATTGGGTAAACCCAATGTATGGGTTTGTTTGGAAACAAAGCACAGCCCCCAATGGCAATGGCTTTATCGGGGAACAATGATGGAAAAATTCATGTCGTGAATTTTGTTGGACACACCCAAATGGGAAATTCATGATTAACTATGGAATTGGGGAAGTACGGTATTTTGTGACAACCATAGACAAACCTACCGAACATCAGCAGGATATACAGATGATCTTGGATCCAATGCATTCTCATTGATCTGCTGTGGATTATGCAAACATATTCTCCCATTTAGGATGATCGCCAACACGACCAACTTCTGCGTGGCCATGGGCATCCATGGGCCTTTGAAAAAACACCACAACTAAGTAGATGATGCCGGGTATTTAGAAAATCGAACATGTGGACTTTATAGGTAGCGATGGGGATTCCAACGAACAAGAATCATGTTTTGACAGTTATGACCTACCTATATGTGCGTATGGGTCATGTTTGTTCGCACTACTTCAGGTCACTGACACTCACGTCAAACTATTTTCAGTGGAAAAGATAGACATGTATCGGTTCATCTCAAAATTAGAGTGACCTCCATGGATATATCATGTTGCAATGGAAACATATGAAAAACATGATGATTTAAAACCACGATACCCTATTTTCTGCAGATGCATACAACCATTGCATCACACTGCTGGTGAAACACTTCAGGTGCGGGCGAGAACGGAGGTGCAATTGGGGCCCAACCGCATCTCCATGATTTTGGAGGCGGGATGATAGGAAGACCAGCAAGTGACTAGCCCAGGAAGTAGGTGTTGAGGAAAATGGTCTGAATCCACAGATTTGATTGTCGATGCAGCACCCAGGTCTTTGGTGATTTCAAGTCATGGGGAATGTCTTGAAAACGGGAGCCTGGAGGAAGAATTGGCAATGTCCCCATCTTTTCCGTGGTTCCATCCCGCTTGTTGCAAGCTTACCTTCACTATCACAAGTTGAAACAGAAACCCGCAAAAGAACTAGCCCTGAAGTCGAATCAGTCATTCTACCTTTAACAATGGAGATGTCTACCGGGCAAAAGCAAGCAATAAGCACATTTAATTAATAGCATACAATTTTATGATATATAATCCTGGCATTGCCTGAACATCCATAGAAATACAAGCTGGTTTCGTGATCACACCCAGGGTATCGTTGGGTTTTAATCCATCGACACATAGACTCCACCATGTTTGTGCTTGAATCTGATCGGTGCTTAAAATCCTCATAAAATCATATAGAATCTAGGTTTTCTTCGTTCCATGTGCCAATGATGGCTCATCCTCATTATCTCAGAGTTGGTTGAAGGGAAAGATTGCAGGAAACCCGTATATCTGGGCGTAAAACTCATGGTTTCCTAAAGATTTTCCCTTAAACCAAGCCGGTGACGTTATTGTTGCCATATCCAAGTCCTAGTCCCCAATCCCCAACTTAGCATGGCGCCGGTGCAATAGGTCTCGCACTGTGGAGCCGACGAAATGGAATGGGAAGAGGAACAAGAGGAGGCGGAACACCGGTGCCATGGGGATTTGTTCCTAGTGAAAAGGCCATTTATAGAGGTAGCATGGAGATTTAACCAATGGATGGAATGGGAGCTCTCGTATTCAGACAAAGCCATTTGGATGGGGTGAGCTAAGTATGCATGTTCTTAATGTTCTTGGGGCTAGGCCCATCATGAAAGAGGGTAACTCCCTCTATTCGGACCGTACCAGAAAGATCCAACAATGAGGCCGTTGGTAGATTTTGAAAGGGAGAAGCACTATAAAGTTCGTTTTTGAAATCATGTTTTCCACATTTCCCATGCTTCTGTGCATTTCTAAAGAAGATCAAGTTAGATCACGTAAGATCTATAGTTCATCATATCTTGTCATGGCTCAAAACCTTTACGCACATAATTGTCCGGTTTTTTGGTGGGCATTGCTAGAGTCCCTGAACTGGTTTAGTAGGTGACATTTTGCGATGTGGTTTAAGCCATGATTTCCTGTAGATTTTCCCTCAATCAATCGCCCATTCCTTGGTAACTGGATAGCCATGTCGTTTTTGTTAGAACATCCCAATTGAAATTGGCTAGATCCGTATTCTCATCTGCCGAACCCCATTGACACAGCTCAAATCCGCATGATTGTTCATTTCAAATCCCAATGTGTTGTTGGTCAATCCCCCATTTGTTTCTGAAGTCCACATGTCTTGATCCTTACCAGGTTGGGTCCCCAGTTACAAATTTGTTTCTAAACCCCATGAACTATAGGAAGTACAGTTACACTTACAGTATATACCATTATATACCCCATAAACGCAACTGTCAAGCAAGTTATGACCAACTTAGCTATCATACATTAACTATAAATCATTATAAATCCCCATTTGTGTTGGTTAAACCCCATTTAAATATTTAAATCCCCATGTTTTGCTTAAACACTAGGGACGACCCACCTGGTCAGACTCCTCCAATGGGAAGTCTCGGCTTAAAACGAGGCACCAGCTGATGCGCGCGAACGCAGCGCCAAGCGCAGCCGCATCTTGCCGCGGGGGATCCAAGAGGACTTTGATGTCCCAACGACTGGGCTCATACGCCACTGACCATTCAAGTAACACCATGGCCACCAAAGATAGCAGGGTTTGCACAGCAAACCGAGGATATGGACGCAGAACATCATCAGATATTGCCGAAAAAATCGTGGTGGAAAGGCAACTTTCCATATTGATGTTAGTTCATGAGAGGGTAGCGGGATTCTACCTACCAAAATCGTGTTTTTCAGGTGTTTTTGCTACAATCACAAACGTAGAAAAACAATGGAAAAGGATTTCAACCACCAAATGGATGTCAGTGAACCTATATTTGTGGTATGTTGAAGCCATTGTGAATTGTGAATGATCCTTTGTGCAAAATTACTTTTGGTTCAGGCCAGTTTGAAGTTCGAGAACCGCGGCGCATAGGGCCATGGCATTGCAGTTCCTGACATGGATCTTCGAAAGCCAGGTGGTCATTGTGAAGGATCACAGTGATGGATTGAAAAAATGCAGGAAAGCTGGGAGCGTCACAGCCAGATTGGTCATGATTTGGGCACCAATCATGTGCTTCCCTCAGTGGATCGGCGGTTTCATCTTTGCCCTGCTGGGTTGCAAACCTGCTGCAGCCATCTTCTCTGCACGCATGGCTGCAATGTGTGTGGTACGGAAACTGGATGAACACATCCCCTACACCAGAGCTTTGGGTTTGTGCCATTTGGTGACCTTTGGGCCAGTATTGGTGTGGCTGCTAACCAGGAGTCCGAAAACCACAGATGGATTGGATGGACTTGCTGAAAAATTTGTGACCTTCGAAAAATACGTGATCTCTTTGTGCCTTTTTCTGGATGCCCGGGACTTGATTTTGTATTGCCTGGGCTACCCCTTCCCATGCTACATACGTCAAGGCGTCCAAGCAGGTGTGATTCCTGTGAAGGATCCCAGGGCAAAGAGTCCAGTGACGCTGTGGTCATGCCTCATCGGTCCTTGAACCCAACATCGTTTCAATCTGATGCGAAGGAACAAAAAAACGCTTCCATCTTAGCTGCCGAGACAAGCAAGAAATTTCAAGAAACCCCTATCTGGCACTGCTCTTGTATTGAGTTTTGGATTGCCCACTTGCGACATTGCCATGATTGCCCCAGTTTTGACGGTTGCTCTCAGGTTACACCTGCCCCATGCCGGGCTGCAGGGGAGTCTGAGATGTCACCAGGCGCGGGACGATATGGTCCCGGGAACGAAAGTGGAGGGGTGAGTTGTACACTTGTACCCTGAAAACTAAGACTCGTTCCAAAAGGTCCAAACGTCCAATGAGAAAATCATCTTCCAAATGGGACAAGTACGAAGATGATCACCAGCATCACACCCAGGAGGGGAACAAAAACAGATCGACTCGTCAAAAAGTGACTGGCATTGCAACAAGAAAAAGATCAAAAGAATAAAGCGGTCCCTTGACCCTTAGGCATCAACCATGGGTTCTCCCACAGATCTTGGGATCATCATTATATAATGTTAGGAAAGCAATCATAAACCAACCATATTTTTGTTGGTTTATACCACTCATTTTTTATGGTAAAATTGGATAAATGGGGGGGGATGGTAGATCCTATTTCCCAACATGACCTCCGACACCTCCAGGGCACCAAAGTCCCAGCAGAGCCGGTGGACGCTTCCAAGGGCATCGTGTTGGAGAGCGGCCCAAACCTCTGATCCGATGAGCCACAGCTTTGTTGGTCACCGGGTCTGTTTGAACATAGGGGACCTTCAAATTTGCTTCATTCCTGATTAGAATGGTGATTTTAGAAGTGGATGCCCCATGAAAACAGAGACACCTAGTTTGGTTGGTTAAACACCATTTTAAACACCATTTTGGTTGGTGAAGAACAGCTTTTTAACCTGTTTTAACCCCATTGTTAGTTCAACGACATGTTTGGTGGGTGAACCCCCCATTTGAGCTGTTCAACCCGGCCAGTTTTACAGCTCTTCAGCTGTCGCTGAGGCACCAAGCTCGAAACTTTTGGCTTTTCTCAGGTGAAACTGGCATTGGCAGGTGCCGTTTACGGGCCATGCATGCGCAGATGTGAGTTTTGGTTGTTTTCCCAATGAGATACCCTCTGGTAATTTAACGTAGCTATTGAAAATGGCCATTGATAGTTGATTTTCCCATTAAAAATGGTGATGTTCCATAGTTATGTTAGTTTACCAGAGGGTATCTACTATATAATACTTAGGAAATCTATAGGGAATGTGGTTTGTTTGTGGTTTCCTCAAGCGAATCCAACTAAAGTATGGGGGAACTGATGGTGCGGAGATGTGTCGTATCATCTTTTGTGATGTCGATGGATGTTTTGATGGGATATGATACAACTGATATAACCAGACAAGAGATATGGCCATGAAAGAATGGGTGAAACGCGTGTTTAAACCATTGGAATTTTGCGGGTACCCTATGTTCAGACAAACCCAACTCAGGGTGTCTATAGAGGTGATTCATGATCTTATCTCCCTGGGACCTGCCATGAATTTTCTGATGGGAACTACACTGTTGGGCTTTGGTGCATCAGTGCGGATTTACCCAACCATTCACATGAACCAGTCTTGTAGTCTTGGAGTTATTTCACACAGTGAGGGGGTACAAACGTAGTCGAGGAATCTCTGGGGATGTCATTAAAGTAAAGATTGGCCCAAATTCAATTGGGAAAGTATCATTGTTAGTCGATTGTATTTAATGGATCTGTCTTAGTCGGTTTCCATCAAGCGATTGAATGTTACTGTGCATTTATTGGCTAAATCTCCCATTTGGATGCTTTATTCAATCATCATTGCTTGTGGCTCTATTTATAGAAATTCCACCATGTTTGATGAGTTATTTTGATGGCGAGATCCTCGACAAAACATCGTGTTGGGGGTTTAAACAGTGAAACTATGTTAAACTGAAACTATGCCAAAATATTTGAAAATGCAATGTTTGGTGGAGAAATCGACTAAGACAGATCCATCAAAAATCAATTTACATCACCGATTCTGATGGTCGAATCCTTTTTTTGTGAGAGTAGCCTTCTGCAATCAAACATGGCAATGGAAAAATTCCGAACTCAATGGAGGTTTGTAACAGGGAAAATCATCTGTTTTTTCTGGCATGTTTTCCATTGCCACTTACCGGAGGGTATCCATCACAGATACCAATAAACCCTAAGAAATCCTAATACATCCCATTAAATCCCATTAAAACCCCTATTGTTGATGGTTAAATCCCACTAAATCCGAAGAAATGCTGAGAAATCCTCAGAAATCTCAAGATTTCTGGAGGGAAAATAGATATACATGATCAAATCCCCACCCAGTTCTACCAGGCGACGTGCTGCAGTTCAAGGCCTTGGCACCTTGCGAGGTGATCCTCCAACCAGGCAGTGACTTTTCGGGGAAACTGGGGATGTTTTTTGGGAGGACAAAACGATCAAGTGGTGGAGGGAGCTGTTCGGAGCTATAGTTGCATCATGTTGCATCCATATTCCCAACAGAAGCCATGGGGATCCTCTGCCAGATTTTAGCTCAGCAGTCTTTCATATTCTTTCCGCGCTTTGTAATGTCGTTAGCGTCCTTTGACCTTCAACGACGGCAGCAGGTGTCGTTGGCAGTCTTGTCAGAGGAGTTGGGTTGTTGCAGACTGTTGGCTGCCTATGCATGGACCGGCGTTGCCCTCCTCTCGCATTTGCTCGTCACGCAGCTTGCCTGGTTTACGACTCCTGCCGTACTGGCACCATACATACTGGTCCATTATCTGATGGCTGTAGCAAGGGAAGGCCACTGGATGATCCCCGTCAAGTCACCATTGAATGCTGCTCCCCAGCCGAAGTTCCATGTTTGGCATCTCCAGTGGCCAAACCTCTTCGATACAATTCTACACAGTAAGTTGCTGCGACTTGCTGTCGTTGCATTGATGATGACAGGCTCGCAGATGTCCGACCCCTTCCTCCCCCTCTTCACGTGTAAGGACTTCTCGTATGGTGGTGATTTTGTTTTCATTCCGCCTGATTCGGTTGGGCCTGATGGCAACTGCGCAAGGAGAGTTTGCAAAGATCTGCCACAATGGCTTCAGTCAGACTGTTACGAAAAGAAACTTTCAGCCCCAATGTACTTGCGTTGCCTCGAACAACGGCCTTGGTGGCGCCAAGGCCTTTGCAATTTCATGGCCGGAAGAACCCAATTTGCTAGCCTGGTCCAATGCAACACTGCTTGGTCAGATGATTTCGTTTGTAAAAACCCAGTTTCTGAAGGTAAGAAGGGGCTCAGGTTTCTCAACTTGGTCTATGCTCTGCCTCTGTTGAGTTTGGTGCTGCTGTTGCTCAGCGACTGTTGTAGCGCAATTGGCAATGCAATTTGCAACTGCACGCCGGCAAAGTCCGGAATGCAGGAGCTCATCGCGAGAAAAGTGGAAACACTGCGCCAGCAAGATGAGCATTCCGGTCAGGAAAACTTCAGCCTCACATTTAACCGACTCAAGATTTGCAAGGATACACTTTTGTTAGTTGCAGATATCTTCTCGGACATGAACTGCATCTATGTGTTCTACACCGAGAAACATTGGTGGTTCACTGGCATTGCCGTTGGCATTTTTCTCCTGTCAACTGTGCAGCAAATTGGGTTTGGAGCTGGTGTTTTTCATGCAGCCTGGGAATCATTGGCATGGGGCAAACCTTCAGACAGATTTATTCAGTTATGTCTCACGGAAAAAACGGTGGAAGCACCTGGCTCCCTTATCTTGCAGTATTACACGTTCCCATTTGTCACTAACGATTACTGGGCGACTTGGTCATTTTTTGCTTCCATGCTGCTGGGCATTTACGGCGCAGTGGATGCCGCGTTCGGGATCACACATTTGGACATCCAGCCCGACAAGGAGAGGCCCTCGTATCTACAATTGGGTCAAGCTTAAAAAGATCCACATCCATTGCGCAGGCTGAGTGGCTAAAACGCCTTCAGGTCAACGGAGCGGACGTTTGAACGTGTCCCAAAAGGTGCGAAATCGCAGATGCGTTTCAAACCTGGCCCCTGGATTTGGGTGAAGGAAGCACCGGTGGATTAAAGTTTCAAGTAGGGTTGGAGGCAATACTTACTGGTGCTTAGTAGGGAATGGGGGAATCACCTATAATAAACATTAATAATTATCCCAGCAACCCCCATTCCATACTAAGCACCAGCAAGAATATGGACATTGATTACTACTTATGTTTGAATGACATAGAAACATGACACGGAGATTATCTATGCACATGTTCAAAATCTGCATACAGGACCCATTTGGGTTTGTTTGACACTGGGGTAACCCCCCAATTCCAGCGGATTATATACATATCAATTTCTATAAGTATACACATATACTGTACTATCATGTTTTCCCCTTGAAACATTGCAATGTCGGAGTATGATCCCTATTTCCCACGAACCCATCTACCCCATATTGTTGCATATACTGTTGGGTTATAGTATAGCCCTTGAATGTCAACTTGCCAAAAGAAACCGACAAGTTCGGCCAACACTCTTCCAAAACACCCGGCCGTTTCCCCTTCCTGCAGAGCCTGACACGTTCGGCAGGGGATGATGGATTCCCTTTACGAAACATCCGTTCTGGTGTTGAGGTCGCGATCAGATTCGTCATCCTATCCTTTAATTCATAGGATATAAGCAACAATATCAGCCACATAATATGGAGGTGTCCAGAAATCTGGGATCTCCAATAGCTGGATGGTTTACCCTCTGGTAAAGTAACATAGCTTTTGAAAAGCACCATTTTTTAATGGGAAAAATCCCATCTATAAATGGTCATTTTCAATAGCTATGTTAGTTTACCAGAGGGTATTAGGGAAAATCCCATCTATAAATGGATGATCAATGCGGGTACCATGACTTAGGAAACCTCCATATCTCCTAAGATGTTGGGATCATCCCTTCATGGGCATGTGATTCCTTCTCTCACCCACTTTTCAGAATCCCGGAACACAAAGCTAGCAACAAAGGATTACATCCAATCCAACCCATTGGTACGTACCATTTAACCAGGTAATTACCAGGTAATTAGCCATTTTAATCCATTTGAACCAACCAATGGTTGGTTTCATCCCTGCCAAGCTGCCAGGTGAGACCGTCTCTGGTAGCTTTGACCTAATCCTTTGCTGAGAAAATCGGACGCTTCGCGCTGCAGGGTTTGGGACATGTTTTTTCTGCGATGTTTTTCGATAAACGCGAAACATGGGGGATGGGGATTTCATATGACTTATATAATGGGAAACATGGGGTTAGACATGGAAATACAACATCCAAAAATTGGAGTATCATGCGAAATGGTGGGATTAACATATTAAATGGTAATTTGACACTTTGCGAACTGGAAAATCACCATTTGGAGTGTAAGTTATGGTACATCATCGAACTCAAATGGGTCATGGCTTGGCATAGTGTTCGTTTATGGGAGGGTATCATCGGCCAAATGGTTGGTAAGTGGGTGGACCAAAGGGAGACCTGGTGAGCTAAATTTCTCAGGGAACATTCCAGGACGTCTGGGGTACCAATTGTGGTTGTCTCAAAGGACCAGCGGGCAGGAAGTGGTCCAGGACGTGAGACTTCCAGTGGCAAAGGAAACAGGGCCCCAGGGTTAACGGAATCCCAAGGTTTGGATGTAAAACCCAATGTTTCTTGGCGTCAAATCAATCCATGGAGGGAAGCAACCAATTTTTCTTTGCCTCGAAGCCAGGAAACTGATCAAAAATAGTTGCACATACAGTATGTGCTAATTGATTGCCGTTTTTCACAGACAGACTCAGTTTTTTGAGTGAGAAGCTGTAGTTACAATTTCACTGCCAACTAGCTGGCTCAAGATCACGACAACGGCAAGGTCAAAATTGGCCAACTTAGGGCCCAAATTGGGAGCGACGCTTTCGGTTTCTTTTAAGTTGGTATTTTTGTACATTTGTGCTTATCGTCCTTTGAAATTGTGCACATGAGTCAATACATACCTGAAACCCAGCGTACCAAAAACCCTCTTGGAAATATCGAATCCGTTATCATTTGGAAGATCTCCCTTGAAAGCTCTCCCGAGAGGAGGACCACAATAACCCTGGCGACATGCCGCGCAATGGTTTCAGCAACTTTGTGGAGAAAGTGGCAGCGGCGGATTCCGATGCCCAGAAGGCGAGGGTTCTGGATAGCAAGCCCCGGAAAAGATGGAGAAGGGTGTAGAATCATGTAGAATCCAACACAAATTGGTGCTAAAGTTTGTTTTTCTAGCTTTTCTTTGAGATTTCTATACATGATTTACATATTGATTAATAAATGACTGTAGTGTGGAATATATACACATAGATAAATATGTGCATATATATATATATATAGATATCAAGGTATGTCACTGATATGCTGGGGGTGAAATCGCTGAGTCCACGCCGGCCATTAACACGGCATTTTGAGGGAGCCCCAACAAGGAAACCAAACATTTGGTCAAAAACTGAAGGGAAACTATTGAAAGCTTGGGAGGTGACTCCAAGCCATTGATCCTACATGATTTCTTGAGCTCACATCTTAGTTCCTGATCGGCCTAGGAACTTCGCGCGCGAGTGGCAGAACTCGAAGCACAACTGGTGCAACTGGGGGTTGGGAGCTGAGGGTCTGGGGAATGGCTGTTGGCCTTGTGTATTGGAGAAACCGTTAACCGTCAACCATAGTGGCCTAGCGTTTTCTTCGGAGGGTTTGTGACAGCCAGCATCCAGAAACTGGGCCGACCACGACTTCACCACCTCAAGAGTTTTGGGTCCACATCCCAAGGATGAAAGTGTGGCTATGACCAAGTCTTAAAAACCAAGTACATGTGAGCCAACAAATGCTGATGTCTTGAACAACTACAAGAAATTGCACAACTACCAGAACTACATCCTGGGGATGCTTCCCCAGATCCAGCAGCTCAGGTAAGGCCTATAGGAAGTGAGGCGACGGCCGCAACGCGGGAGATGTTGTCATTGCTGGGGTTTTCTTGAGTGACTCATCCAAATGGAGGTTTCCTAAAATAGGGGTACCCCCAGATCATCCATTTCTAGATAGGATTTTCCATGAACTATTTTTTGGGGACCCCCATTTTAGGAAAGCCCCAAATAGGGATTTAAGCCTTTAAGCACGAAATATCTGGGGAGTTCAACATCCACCGATTTTTCGCCCATAGTTACTACGGGGGTTTTGATCCTGCCACTGCTGGTGGATCCAGCAAGGGAGAATGAGTCCCAGCACACTAGATCCACATCATGCAGAATTGAGCAAGTTAACCCATCAAAAGCAAAACTAGATAGGTATACATATAATATGACATAATATGATATGATATAATGTGATATAATGTGATATAATGTGATATAATTATACGTACTATACATATATATATATATATAGAGAGAGAGAGAGTTATATAGATGTGAAATAGCCCTGAATATCCTCTGAAACCAGCAAAAGCAATGTGTATTTCACTTGCTGTCAGGGTGTGTCTCACCGATTCTTTGCACGGACATGTGCCACTGCATCTATCACACGCACTAACAAAGCAACAATCCAGACTGAAACAAGTACGCAAAGGCCAGCATGCACGCAGCATAGCATACAAGGAATAGGAACCACGATTCAAATCGATACTGCTCAGTGAATGACACACAATTTTCATCAATTTTATCCATGTATACATCTATATGGTTTTCATATACGCCTCGAATTAAAATGTACAACCATGCTGTATAACTGTACAACCCGTAGATTTGTTTCAGAAATATATCCTGCGTATGTCCTTCATGTGCCAGCACAGCTCATCATCAGCCAGGGTGCAACCGCCGGGCCAGTGACGAGTTTTCTCGAAGAATCTGGGCTGATGCAGTACGCTAGGCATTTACAGGCGGAAATGGGGAGGGTGGGATGAGATCTGTCAAGTGCAAGGGTCATCCAGATATTCTGGGCTTCTAAAATAGTTTTCTCCCAAGAGGATATTTACATACTATTACATACTATATTTACATATATGGTATGTATTCAAGAATATGATAGTGGGTGTTCTGCAAAATTTTGGTGATAATAAAAATTGTGTGATGATAAGGCAAGCAACATGGGGAGTTGTTGGAGTTGTTCAAGAATAGGGGATGGGCCCCCCCAAATTTGCAATCAAATGCTGGGGGAAACGACGAAAAATGTCACCATCAAACATACACTTATGTTGTTTTGGATACGCGTATATTTTCTCAAAATTGGGTGGGTACAGTAGT
>BGPT01000138.1:77709-97709 GCA_003297045.1 Symbiodinium sp. clade C Y103 | reverse complement strand
CCTGATGAGAATCCCATAGAATCCGGATCAACCAGGGTCAAACAGGATCGATCCAGTATGACTTTCCCACCATTGCTTAGACCCTATATTTCATCTCATGTCCGAAATCTTCCATGTTTCATTGGGGGCATCCCATGTGAATATCATGTTTGGAATGTTGGGATAGTTTTGTCTCTTATTCTCTCCATGTTGCAGGTGATCATCCCGATTTCTCACCACGGATCACCTTCCCTCCGCCAGACGCGGATAGAGACCTGCTCCCCACTGAAGAACCATCAGACCTATTCTTCGGTGGAGGCGAGCGCCCCAGAAAAATGGGGTCGACTGGTGTCGTACCTACAATTGTAGCACCTTATGTGCCTTTTTTGGGGGGACTATTTGGAGGGTTTGCGGTTTACTATGATTGACTATGTATGTGTATAGCGAATATGTATGTGTATGTGTCCATAGACGTACTCGTTGTTTGACATATGTATGGAGGGAGAATAGATGTAGACGTATATTATATATATATATATACAGAGAGAGAGAAAGAGCGAGAGAGAGAGAGAGAGAGAGAGCCGGTCTTGCCTTTTACCTAGGAACTACGCTTGAACTTTAGATTCTAGTTGGGTTGAAAGTCATTATTTGATGGATTTGGATGGTGGCACACATGGGGAAAAAACAACTAGAATATCTAGATTCACTGGAAAGAGGATGGGTTTGGTACCTGAAAATTTCGGGAAAAGCCCCAATATTCCGCGACTGATCATCATGTTCCCCACTAAAATGACCACTGAAACATGGATGTAAAATCTCACACCAGATTCATCAGTTGCGGTTTAGCTTCCTGAGATGAAGCAACTATACTTAGACCCCAAAAAAGAACAACGGACGACTGTTCGGCGAAGAAAACGATATGCAAAATATGTTTATCTGAGTAATGTGCATAAAAATAGAGCAGAACTATGCAAAACTCTACTGTGCTTCAAGTACGACACATTACGAAACAATTTGTTGTTGCTCCACAAAAAAGGCTGGTGAAGAAGTAACTATGACTACAAAAGCCAATTCTGAAGTGCAAACATAGAGTATTTGACTTCACAAAAACTACCCTATGTTTGTTGATCCAGTCATAACCATATTCGATGACTCGTCAGGTGGCTATCGGCAATCCACCACAATACTTCAATTTGGTCGCGGACACAGGCGATGGCTTGCGATGGGTGGAAGGGACCCGCTTGTGATGGGTTTTCAGTTTATTGATAGCTTGGCTAACGATTGCATGTATGGCGATATATTCTATAGTATTCTATAGTTAGATTGGGTTATGAACCAACTTACAGTTTTCCCTTCCTAAGGGAACCCCAAAGTTAAGATGGATGGTTCCATCGCATAGCTTGGGTTAGTCCAGGCTTGATCCGTGCCAACGTCCAAAAAACACATTTGCACACTGTTGCATTGGAGCAGCAGGATTCCCCAGACTGGTGAGACTTTTCCTGGAAAATCATCTCCAATCTTGTCCCCACTACAGAGGCAAGTTCTTTGATTTGTTGCTTCTTGGTTGCATGAAATCATGTGTGCAAGTTGTCCTCGGGCGAGCCCCGCGACCCAGTGCCAAGCGAGCCAGGTAGCAACAGCTGCATCGTAAAGGATTGCGCGTGCAAACAGTGTCCAAGTTCATGGGGAAAGTGTTTCACAGGCCGGGTGCACAAGATGCCCATTGGATTCTCCCAGCAACTGAGGGCGCCTCTTTCATCAGTTCAGATTTTGGCACCAAAAAAGCGGCCGAAAAGATGTCAGCCTTTCACAACGGAGAAATTCCTGCATGAGGCCCTCAGCACTCCAAGTCCTTCAACTTGCCACTCTTCAAAGTGACCAATGCCAGCAACTCACCCAATCTCAAGCAGGCGCTGATGGGCTCTGGATCTCCGAAATCTCCAAAGGAAAGAAGTGTCCTACACTTCCCAGTTGCTCCATGATGATATAGTATATTTACCTGCAAGTACCCCCAACGTCGCGCAAATCCAGTCCTTGGTGTCTTTGTCAAACTATCGGACTGTTTTTTTTTCCTTCACCCTGAGGCCTGCATAGATGTTTCAACTCAATCTTGATGACCTGGAGAACTGCCATTCTCGACAAAAGAAACTCGATTGTTGCACCGCTCAACAACCTAATTTTGGTCGGGGTTTATGAAACCATCTCAAACTCTCAGCCTCAGACAAAACGCATGGTTTTTTTCTGGTTTTGGGCAGGGAGATATGGCCCCTGCTGCGATTGTGATGAGCTTCGGCAGCGGACAGATTGCTGCACAGATCGCCTCGGATGAGGCGATAGGGTGGGGTTGATGATTTCATCAACCTTGGATGGGTAGTGAAAAATCCCCTCGTGCTTCCCACCACTCTTAAATTTTGCTTGTCATAGAATGTCATAGATATATAATATACATATATAATCGTATATATGTATATACATATATATATATATTATATATATATATATATCTATCTAACTTATAACTGGGAAATTTGCCAACTCATACAGTGAATTGGGATTGAAGTAGTCAACTGGGATTACCAGCACACACGATTGGGATTCAACCGTGGTGGTTCCAATGTTTGAGCCGTACCGAACTTGTGTAGGGAACAAAAGGAGTGCATCAAACCTTTTTTCCCCATGAGTTTGAGTTCTTCTATGATCAGGATGCGGCAGAAGGCGCATAAGAATATCAAGTTGAACTATGAGCCAACTAAAGTTGGTTTCAAATTTTTGCCGCTTCCGTCGCCGTAGCATTTCAGATCAGGTTGGTACGCCTTCCTCGGCTACTGGATCGTCAGCGGTTTTTAAGTGACACATGAGTTGTCCCTGACATCTTAGATACAACCCATGGCCATAGTTAGGTTTGTCTGAAAATAGGGTGCCCCAAATTTTTGACGCTTGATCCGAATCCTTTCCGTATTCAAATGGCCAAGCCACTAGATTGTTGCGTGGATCCTACGTTAATCTTCGTTTTCTTACATGCCACAAAATGTGACCATCAAATGGCTGGTGTTATCGCATATGTTGATCAAACCTAAATACATCTAAATACATCATATGCATGCATATGCTTGATATTCTTTGATAGTATATACATATATATATATATAGAGAGAGAGAGATAATCATAGATATGTCTATCCCAAGTATATTCCCCATTCTATCCTTCCTATATTTCCTACTATGTCTCAATGTGATCCAAGGTGGTGCCCCCGAAGGGTTTAGTTTGGTTTGTAAACCCAGTAACTATAGATACTATAGCTATATCCTCAATAAACCCAACGTTGGGGGGCCTCACCTTGTGATTCAGCACCCAAGGTGAAAATCGGAGTCGTGCGAACCTTCATGGACAAGGGTTTGCTTCTGATGGCTTGGGGCTTGGGGAGGCACAGCACATGTCAATGATTTCATGCAGTTTCCAAGCAATCAGTAGAGGCCAGGTGGTTTTGATTTGATGTTCAGAGAATTTCTGGGATTGAAAAACGAAAATGTGGGATGGAACAAGCAAAGATGTGGATTCAGCCAATAGGACATGTGGATATGACTAGTAAACTAGGGATACACTCTTAATAGACCCAAGGAAAGAGAGCAGTAGATCAACCAAAGCATGAACTGCAGATGTACTGAAGCGACATGGCGCAGCCATTGGCTCGCTTCGAAGTTGGCTAAGTGCCATTCAGAGTTGTTTAGCAATGGATACTGTGGGCATGTCCATGTGACATGACCTGTTTGCGAAAGGGATCTACTGATTGGTGGTTTCAAATTTCAAACATGCTTTATTTTCACCCCTTTATGGGAGGATTATTTTTTGCAGGAGGGTTGGAACCACCAAGCAGATCTAATCTTGAATCTTGATTTGAAGAAATGAAGAATACGCACAGAAGATCTGGGAAGCAAAACATCTTCAAGTAGACTTTGCCATCCAGCGAAAGTATCTCTCCTGGAAAGCGATGGCAGCAGTGGATTGGAATGGAGATTATTTCAATTTGCCGAAGGACCACTGTTTTTTTTTGGTGTCACAGTTACCCTCTGGTCTTTCAAGATAGCCATGAATGATATGGAAAGTTACCAATGTTCATAGGAAATCATCTCTAAATGTATCATTTTCCATAGCTATGTCAAACTACCAGAGATTCTATTTGCATGATTCGCCATGATTGTTCCATAGTGTCATTTCACAAGCCATCTGGGCAAATTATGGCAAATCTCACTGCCATCGCACCATAGAATGATTGCATCTATTATGTACGGGCCATCACTCGAAATGGACCATGGAGGTTTATAGCTGGGAAAATCATAGGAAAGTATGGGACAATCTTGAGGAATCCCGGAGCTAGCCATGGAGGTTGATAATAGTCTCTACATTTGAAAACGATGCGTAGCGTCATCGACCTCACCAATTTGAACGATGGTTCACCTTTGGATGGGAATCATCCCAAAAAAATGAGAATTCAACCAACCCCGTAATAATGTTTGGGTTTATTAAAAGGCGTATTAACCACCGGCAACCACAGCCGCAGGAGAAGTTTCAGCTGATGTCCGTGGGACACCGTTTGAATCATTTTGCACAATGGATTGCCAGAAACGGCATGACCCGGCCAGCGATTTTGATGAAGTTCCATTTCGGCATGATGTTCACCAACTATACGCCCCTCGGTGTGAGGCGACATAATGCCCTGGATGGGGTAATTCAGTGTTTTCCTGGCCAATTTCTCCCATGTTTTTTCCTTATGGATTTCTGGGTTTGAATCCATTAAAGTTATAAGTTATACCCAAATCATAGGGATACACATGGGTTTGTCTGAAAATAGGGTACCTCTAGATCGATTGGTTAATCATCATTTTCCCAGATGGTTCCAATTAAATGGCCATTTTATTGGTTACCCTATTTTCAGACAGACCCACATAAGATTACCAGGGAGTATGTTTTTGTGCGGCAGGGTCGCGACTGTCAGAAGTGTTGTGAAACGCCGTGTGGGGCGGCGGCACGGTGTCAGAGTAGATGATGCTTAATGTTTAGTAAGGGGAATCTGCTCAAACATCGGCATCTTTATTATTTCAGAAGGTTGGTGATTTGTTTTGAATCCAGCAGATATTTTGGTAGATTTCTACCTGAAAAAGGTTGGAAGGTAGCTTGAGTGTTTGGACTTGGTTTCTCGAAAGTGGATGGTGAAAATGCCAATCATCTTCACTAGCAAGTAGCACTGAGAAGTTTATGAAGAAAAGCCAGACAGTAGCCATGTTTTCTCGGAAATTCTTCTGGTTCGTCCATTTCTGGTGGATGATTTTGATCACTGAGGTGCTACACTTTGCTGATGCTTTTGATCCCAGCACCCGCCTCCAAGGACATGGCACAGCCCGTGTTTTCCGGGTGAAATGTCTGTGTTGGTTGCCGGTTGGTTGATGTTCAGCCCATTCAGTACTTCGAGATGTCTCCCATAAATCCAACGGCAACCGTCACTTTGCTATAAACAGAAAGCTTTCGAACTTGGGGGGCCCACCTATGAATATTGTCAAAGAGATGTTGTACTTGGCAACCTCTTTTTGGATTCGGTTTCTCCAATTTTCATCAGTTTTTTGCAGTGGAGCAATCATTTCATCGGCTCTGATTAATCATGTTCCCCATGTTTCATGAACGTAAAGTGGAGGCAAATCCCTCATTTTGAGAGAATTCATGAAAGGATTCAGGCATTAATGTTAGATGTACTTGTTGACAAAACCCACCATTTTGATCATAAATTTCACCATGTTTTCATGATTCCCATGTGAATCCAGGAGGACTACGGCGTGCTTCTGTTTGTGAAACTCTTGGTTTGGCAACACCTGGCTGAAGCATGTGGTTTCCTGGCTGCTGCAGTCGAATGGCCTCGGAGACAGCTATTCCCTGGCATAAACTAACATAGACGTGGTGGTTTATGAAGAAAATGATGGTGGATGTTCCATGGTCCTATGATAGGTTACCCTGGGGATTTGTGGGGATCCCTCTACCAATATTTGGGATGATCCCCAATAACAATGTCAATCTCCATATTCTCCATGAGACCTAGAGGTACCCCATGAAAAGCAACGATGTTTGATGGGTCAAAAGCATCATCAGATTTGGAGGATTCCTTAAAGAAGGGATCCCCAGTCGTCACCATGGGTTTCAATACTAACGCGGTCTAATGACTTGGATGATTTGGGGCCACCCCCATTTTGGGAAACCTCCGCATTTGGGGTGTTTGGAAGGGTCCCTGACGTGCCAAAACTGCCGACTCGTCTGTGAGGTTGTCGGCAGGGGCCACTGATGGGCCAAGCTTTTCCGAACAACTTTCGCTATCGGTTTTCGAGGTCGGGGTTAAAAGAAAAGCACTGAGGATGCGGTCAGAAAAATGTTGCTTCAATAGAAGGGAACTGAGCCAAATATACACATTGGCAGTTTCCAAAACCTGCTGTGCAAACGTTCTACTGAATATTTTAGTAGGGATTCCTAAAAGGGATTATGATACTTCCCAACAAACCAAACATAGAACCTCAAATAACCATCAACCAAAAGGCTTTGGGAAACTGCTCACATGATGCTTGCCAAGAACGAATGGGATTCGGCAACATTGCTTGGCTGATGGTGGATTGGGTTTTCAAATATGCATTGATCAAATGTCATCCCCTACTCAGATTACACACAAAGCTCCACTCCTAAGATGCCGGGATGTTTTCTGCGCACATGTTCGGGACATCGCTGCGACCTCACTGACAAATGAGTGTTGGGATTGCGAAATCATCCCAAAAATGGCCGGAAGGTCATTGTTACAGTGGGGGGTGATTAATTCATTAATGATTACTGGCAATTAACTCATTCATTCTGGTTAAATCCTATCCCCCTAATACCAAGCAACCCCCATTCTATGGTCCCAAAGATGTCGTTCCATCCCCTGCTAGACCACTGTGTCTGGGAGGTGTGTGCTATGAACGGTGGATGGGATGATCAAATCATCGCAAGAGTGGTCTAAAAGTGTGCCCAGACGCTGAAATGTTGTCCCATTTCAACCCGCTGCAAGGGGCACTCTGAAGCACTCCATTTTTCCATCTCTCGGCGGCCGCGCCCGAAATGCTGTGGATTATGCTGTGCATTGTGCCCCAGCACCACAGGTTGGCCGTGGTGAAAGTTGTTGATCAAGACATTGGATGGTTAGAGATCCTCAACGTGACAGATTTTTTTGGTTTGCGACTCTCTGAAAGTTGAACCCATCTCCATGTTGTGTTGCTTTTTGTTGGGTCATTTGGGGTGGTGAAACGTCTAATCCAAGCATCCAAAAACAGTTGGGGGCATCATTTGCACCAACCGTCCACTCAGGTGTGAAAACAGGGAACCCTAGAAAACCTCATCTGGGTTTGTCTGAAAATAACGTACCCCTAAACCGAATGGTGAATATTTGATTGTCCCAGAATTAAATAATGAGATACAATTATCATTCAAAACTAAATAATGTATAATAATGTCTAATCAAATATTGTCCCTATTTAATGGCAATAATTGGGGATATACCCTATTTTCAGACGCACCCATTAAGATGTTGATCCCCAGCTCCAAGGCATCTTCTTCCTCTGTGGCTTGGGTTTCTTGTTCAGCAGCTCGGACCCAAAAAAAAGGACGAAGCAGGGATGGGAAGTACAGGGTGTCCGATGATGATCGATTCGATATGGGACATTGATTGAGATTGATTGAGATCGATTCAGATTGTTTGAGATGGTGAAGATGTTTGTTTGAGATCGATTCAGATTGTTTGATGATTGAGATCGATTCAGATTGAGGGCTTCAAAGACTGAAGATGTTTCGAAGTTGGACTATGTTTGGTGTTTGTTTCCATTCGGAACGTGCGTAGAGGACCTGTCTTTTTTGGCTGGATTGGACTTCTCCAAATCAGAGAATCAGGGCCTGTCAAAACTAGGTACCCAGATGTACCCACCACAAGAATATCCACACCCAGACCAGTTAGCTAACTACATGGCATGTGTCTGAATTTTCATGATTGTTTCTGCTCTTTTCTGTTTTCTGCAGCTTGGTCAACGGCCCAATTTTCGCGATATGTGATATGTATCAACTGGCAAGAATGATCTGAATATATACGTCTGAATATATCTGAATATATCAATTATTACACCGAATAAACCCTCTTGCCCTTCAATCCCGAAATGCTTCGCAGTCTCGGTTTGGTACCAGGGGAGATCTTCCACAGGTCCCTGGTACAACATGACTCTGCTGCGGCTGCTGGTAATGTGTGACGTTTACCTCTTCTGTTTCGACATGACCCAGTTCTATGCTAGCGCTTCGGCAGCATGGAGCGGATTTCACATGGGAAAAATGGCTTTGATACTCGTACCTGAAAAATTGGGTGGAAAAGGAAAAGAATGATGGGTAATCATGATTAAACGTTGGCAATTTGATGAGTAAATATACTTAATTTGATAGTTAAACACGGTTAATTTGCTGCTTAAATCATCACTGTCCCGTCAGAGTTGCCATTTTTGGGGGGTCATAGCTGGTATAGCCCATGTTCAGACACCCAAATTCCCCGAAATGGTTTCCCAAAGAACGATCCAGTTGTCTTGCGAAACGCTGTTGATCAAGGGTCACTAGTTGGGAGATGAAAGGGCTGGGCTGACATGCCGTGTTTGCACATGAGGCCATAGAAAAATCGCACATAGTACCGCCGTAAATTCTCAGTGTCTAGGACTCTAATGGGCTAGAACTTCAAAAAAGTAGAGGTTTGAAGCCAATAGTTCCCCACCAGATCTCAGCCGCCATGGCTGCAGTTTTCCAAATACTCCATGTGTGTCACCAAGCTACATGTATTTTCAATGATGTCTACGTTCACATTTACATCTACCTCATGTTATGTACACTCTTTTTCTTATTTCTTACATACAACTCTGACATATCCTGACATGGCCGCCAGCTCTGTTCCATATTTGTCCATGTCTTCATTGTTCACAGGTAGTGGTCACGCGTATGGCAGCATGCTGATTTCTGCTTGCTTCCCTGTGAGTAGTGGGCGGATGGCTGGAGCCTTGAAATGAGATCTTCCGGGGTCGGATAAGTGATGATGAACTCATGGGGATCGTCGTATATATCGTTATGTTATATCATGTTATGTCATATTGTATTGTATTATACCATATCATATCATATGGCATTTTATATAATATGTATTGTATATATATATATATACATAAATGTATAATATTGTCGTGTATTAAATTATATTACATTGTATTATGTTATGTTATGTTTTACTATATTATGTTAATTTGTGTTATATTATATTGATATATTATATATAATGGCTTGTTTCAGGTTCCTGAATTACTATACATGTTTTGCCCAGATCATTTAAAGATGGATACAGTACACCGACCCAAGATGGGTTTGGAAATCAGAAAAATCAGATGTTTTTGCAGACCCAGGAATGGATGGTACGCACCATGTCAGGGGCTTCCAGGTTCCCCACCTCCAACGCCCCGAGGAATGCAATTCGGTTTGATCCTGCAATGGTTCTTCTCAGGCGGCTGAGCTGGGTAGATGTCGTTCGAGTCATATGGGGGTGTTTGAAGATGGCATTATTAATGCTAATTAAATCCAGTAGCTCTGGAAAACGGGGCAATGGAAAGTCGGATCCGCTTTTCGTAGATGGTTTGCCTGCTAAATCCTACACTAAGAATGGTGTTCTCCTTGGGAATTGTACCAGGAAATGCTTTGCGCTGTGCTCGCAGGAGTTGGGAAAATCGGCCCATGGTTTGAGTATGTCAATGGCCCCTTCATGTTGCAATCAAGGCGCGGAGTTGTGGTCTTTGTCCAGAATTCTTCAGGTTGACATGCAAATCTGGTATATCATCCCCATCAATCCCCATTTTATGTACTGCTTACCATGTCATGTGGGATCATGTGGCTATTTGTGTGGAATGAAGGTGGAATTGGGTGCTCTGCCGGGTGGGATGCTGAGCACGAAGAGAAGAAACATGAAAAACACTCGGTAATTGGATGAATTATAAATTATAATGAATAATTAATTATATATACTCTACAAAATGCAATTCAATGGGTCAGCAAGTGAAGAAATTCTATCCCGGCTCCAAAGAGTTACAAGCCACTAAAAAACAAATCTACACATTTTAGATCAAATTTTAGTGATTTTGCCAGGGATTTCGTTGCTGAATCCGCAGGTTACTGAGAGGAAATGACTGGCTGCGGAAACTGCTCATTCGTTCTGACGAAAGGATCCTTGGCCAGGCATTGCCAGAGAAGAACTCCATGGGGAAACCCCAGGAAATGATCTATAAAGATATGATGTCGTCATCGATAACTGGTAGAATTTCCATATCATCTATGTCAATTCATTGTACAATAAGGCATAATGAGGCATTTGATCAAAAAGGGGAAAAACCCTTGGGTAACGATTTTCGACTGAGAATTTCTCCATTTTTCATGGGTGAACATGTCTGGCCTTAGGCTTCAGCATGTGCAAATGGTGGATATTCCAGGGTCAGAAACTAACACAGGAGTCAGGAGGGAAAAGGATCAAAAAAGCTGTAGTCCTGAGAGCCAACAATTGTTAACAAACCAAAGGTTGCGGATGCCGCGGATGTCAGATGGATTCATTGCTGATAAGTCATGGGGCTTCCATATCGGCTCCCTACTGCGGTAGTAACCAGTTGGAACATTTTTGGCGGTCCAAAAGAAGGATAAGAAGAGTAAACAATAGAGATGATTCAGCTTCTTTGCCTGTCCCAGATCTCATTAATTAACAATAACTATATGTTTATGTATGACATCTGAACATACAGGGGTTATCGAAAGCCCGATATCCCACAAGTCATCATTATATGTTGCCTTGCTTGAAGCAGGAAACACATCAGAAAATCTCCTGTTTGGCCGATGATTCCATGGTTCCCGTCGATTCAGGATGCGACCCACGCCCTTTGCAGCGGTCTTGGCCCATACTGCTGCAGCTGCCGAGTATGTCGCGCCGGTTCTCTTGATGAAGCCTGGTGACGATGTGAACGCCTGGCTGATTGATGGATCATTTGGCACAAGAAATTGGCATGGGATTTCATTAACAGAAATGTACAGTAGAAAAAATGTTGGCACAGGCAATACAGATGGGTGTACAAGTGATTCAACCATATTTATATATAAAATTGAAAATACTACATGGTTTCAGGGTTTGTAACATTATATGGGATGATGATCGCCAGCTAGCCGAGCCGGTTGTGTTGTCATCGGATCCAAGGATCCCCAGCACCACGGCCATGTGGATTGGGCTCATTTTATTGGCCCCTCGGTGAGCCATGAAGAAAATCTGGCAAGCCATGGGAGGGTCATGGTGGCACTCCGAGACATTGCAGGTGAGTCATAATTGTCATAGGGGGGCTTACCTCAGACCTCAAAAGAAAACCACGAAAATTCGAGAACGCCATCTGACCCCAAACCCACTCATTCACATCTCCACGGCAAGGTGGCGATGCATGTCTACATCTTGCTGATGCCAGCGCCCTTTGATGTTTACTCTTGGAATCTCTGTTTTTGCCTCAGCGGAACCTCGGCT
This sequence comes from Symbiodinium sp. clade C Y103, assembly GCA_003297045.1. Lineage (NCBI taxonomy): Eukaryota > Dinophyceae > Suessiales > Symbiodiniaceae > Cladocopium > Cladocopium sp. clade C. The sequence continues at coordinate 86,109 of BGPT01000138.1, read as the reverse complement.
CAAGGTGGCCAGAAACCATGTTGGGTTGTTTGAAACGAAATCGGATTGTTTAAGGGGGAAACCCATGGGGAAAAGATTGTTTACATAGCTGGATGATGTCAGAGATTTTCTGATGAGATCCTTGAGGTCAATTGGGCATTTCATAAAGAGACTCTGCAGTGCGTGGAAGTGTTCTGAACTGTTCACCCTTCACGAACACGTTGGGAAAGCCGGAAAAGCGAGTGGTTTCCCAGTATCCATTTAGTAGAAAACTTGGTGTCAAAACAACATTTCCACGAACGAGGAAATCCAGATCATTGTTGCTTTATGTTGCTTCTATTTGTCATTACATGTTGGTACAGGACTCAGTACACTGCCAATCTGCCTCAACTCACAAAGAACTCAACATAGATCAACAATCCATGCTTCGGTGGTAGTATCTCTTTGGCTCTATTTCCTTAGTCCTTAGGATGTGTTGAAAACCAGTGTTTTCCCCCTGATTTGCTTGGGAACTTGTGAAAAATGGTCTTATTTCTTCCCCGATGAAATGGGCTACCACTAGTTGATGTTCATTTAAACAAAAAAACACAACTCTTAAGGATCCTACTCCATCAATTGGATGGTCCAAATATAGATGGAGCAAATATAAATGTATCGTTGGATGATGGAGGATGGGTTTTTCTTGTTTGAGATTGGGATTCCTGCTTAATCCACAATCCCATGCTGGCAAGGGTTTTTTTTAGTGGCCCCGCTTGCTGGACTCAATGGCCATGAGGTCAAAGTTATCCTGGGAACTGCAGGTGATGTTTTGGAAGCATTGAACTATCTGGTTATTTGTCACAGTTCATGAAAAAATGGGGATATAACATCCCCTTGAACATATCCTCTATATAATGCTGACCTCAACTCCTGTTATAAAGCGTTCTATATATAGAAAAAAAAGCCCCACCCCCCAGCATTTTATAGTGATTCTATTTTATAATGAGTTTATGGCAGGAACCCCACCATTTTATAGACATTTTCCATTCGTAAGAGTTGCAAATACCNACCCCCCAGCATTTTATAGTGATTCTATTTTATAATGAGTTTATGGCAGGAACCCCACCATTTTATAGACATTTTCCATTCGTAAGAGTTGCAAATACCATAGCCGTTTTATAGAAAAAAACATGATTGTACCAAGCATTTTATAGAGGGATATAATTTTACATAAAATCAACGGTTCCAACCTACCAAACATCTATATACCATGCAGCTGCCAACACCCTGATGGCTATAAAATGAAAGGTTCTAAGATCCCCTTGAACACAACCCCCATAGAAAGTGACCCTCAGTACCTGTTGTAAAGCATTTTATNGCCAACACCCTGATGGCTATAAAATGAAAGGTTCTAAGATCCCCTTGAACACAACCCCCATAGAAAGTGACCCTCAGTACCTGTTGTAAAGCATTTTATAGTGATCTTAATTTATAACGACTTCTTGGCATAGACCCCACCTTTTGACAGACATGTTCCATTCGTAAGAGTTGCGAATAACATTGCCGTTGTATAGAAAAAAATATGCTTATACCAATGGACCAAGCATGTCATAGAGGGGTATAGTTTTATATAAAATCAACGGTTCCCACTTACCAAATATCTACATTCCATACAGCTGCCAACACCNACACCCTGATGGCTATAATATGGAGATGCTTACGCCACCAGCTGCCATTGAATCTGAACAGACAGGACATACACTGAATGACTCCGGAAAGTTTTAAATCGTTCGAACACTTTTGTAAAGGATGTAACAAGTCTATAGAATGATACCACAAATACAGTAATTATTGTACATTACTTTTGAACATGAATCTGAATGGGGCNGTTCGAACACTTTTGTAAAGGATGTAACAAGTCTATAGAATGATACCACAAATACAGTAATTATTGTACATTACTTTTGAACATGAATCTGAATGGGGCCGATCAGGGTAAAATGTTGAAGACATTTCTCATATTGAATTCGGTTCAATAATATATGTACATTGTTGTAGTACGATGTTTTTTTGCTTATTGTTAATGATATCTTTTGATTTTCTTATATGTTCTTTTTTCTTTTACTTTCTGTTATGCTTTAATCATGGTTAATCATATGTTTTACATTTTTGTAAAATCATTTTTAATCGGCGCCGATCCATTTTATACAGAACAGTTGTTCAGACTGCAGCCTCTTCATTTCTTAGAAGCAGATCCAAAATATAGAAAAAAACTATGATTGGATCAAGCATTTTATAGAGATGTTAGATCCTTGTGACATTCCATGAGTAAGATGATGGATCTGGGATGATCTGGGAAAGGAGTCGTGAAAAATGATCGATGATCCATTTGATTGCTAATCATTCCATGGTATTGCATCTTGTTGCAATCATTTTTTGCGTCCAAACTACAGTAAAGCAATCCTCAGTTGTGAAAGCACCTTAATCCTGAATACTTTGAAATCAGAGGAAATGGCTTAGACATTTGCCCAGGTTAGCATAGAACGTGGAAGTTGTGTTGTTGTGGACCCTGGGGGGAACTTTCGGATCAATTCCATCGGTGCCCAGTCGGGTTCCCATAAAGGTAACGAGATAGGAAAACAATAGGGAACCACAGGGCGGAAAGATGGTTGGCATTGTGTACCTGGTGTGTAGGTGTTTGTGATAGTATGAAAACATCGTGTTCTGATACATTTTGATACTTCTTCTGATACATTTTGATACTTCTTGCCTTTTTTCGTTTTAGAACAACAATATCCCATTGGATCATTCATTCACCAGTAGGTGTTCGAATTATCGGACTTAGAGTTATCACTTTGAAAACTTGTGGGCCATATACTACACAGTATAATCTGGTATATACATATTGATCATATTAACATTAGCGTTGGTACCAGTGTCTACCTCATTAATCACAACAAACTCGCTCTTGTCCTGCACAACATGCCCTTGAATTTTCCATCGGGATCACCAGGATNTAGCGTTGGTACCAGTGTCTACCTCATTAATCACAACAAACTCGCTCTTGTCCTGCACAACATGCCCTTGAATTTTCCATCGGGATCACCAGGATCCAACGAGAACCCCCATCCAAAAAGTGTATGAATTGCCCCTTCCCATCCCAGAACACCCTCACCATCAAGAATCACTATCAAATGCTCAGCAATTCTCATCAATTTCATGCCCTACATGATGCATTTTACACTGATCTTAGCGCAGGTCCCAGGGGGGTCACAGGCGTTTCAAATGACTATTTTAAAAAATCTAGAAGGGGCACTTTATACGTCTTAAATGAATTTAAATGATACCCATATGATCCCATTTTATAGGGATGCAATCACGGGCGATCCACCAATCACAGTGTCTAGACTTGGAAGTGTCAATCAGACATGACGTGCAACCCGGCATTTTACAAAGCACCACGGGAATCGCAAGGAGTGGACAAGGCCACACAGGATCATACAGGAGTATACAGGATCATGCAGGGTCATTCAGGATCATACAGGATCATACAGCATCGTACAGGGTCGTACAAGATCCAGAGTAATCCAGAGGAAGAATGTTTAAGACTAAGACATTTTAAGACTGTTTAAGGTTGGTTAAACATGGTTAATTAAGCATGCTTGAGAATGCTTTAGATGCTTGAAAGACCTTTAAAGATTTTGTAAAGCATGTCGATTTTTCTCAATCCGTTTTATAGAGAATGGTCGACACATTGTTCCCGATCAATCGGACAGGACATTTCCGTACGGATTTTCCGTCCGGACTTTCTGTGGGAATCNTCAATCCGTTTTATAGAGAATGGTCGACACATTGTTCCCGATCAATCGGACAGGACATTTCCGTACGGATTTTCCGTCCGGACTTTCTGTGGGAATCTGTACGCATCCGCATACATCCGTAGGGAATTTGACAATTGATTTACGCGGACATTTCACAGGTATGTTTACGATAAAACAGGTGTAAATCTGGGAAATCAGGAGCTTTGCCCCCATCATTTTGTAGACCCCATAAACTACCCCAGACATACCATTCTATAAGCAGAAACCATTCTGCAGCTACAGAATCAATGGGCTGAGCTAGACCCCTGAATGTACAATGGTATAAGGAAGCCAGATAGAAAAAAAGAACGTGTGAATCAGACACGACGTGCAATCGGCATACTGGATTATACAGGATTGTACATTCGGAGGAATGTTTGAGACTACTTCAAAATGTTTGAGCAGGTTTTAGATGCTTCGAAGATCTTTAAAGCTCTTGAAGATCTTGAAAGCACGTCGATTTATCTCAATTCATGTTATACAGGATCGGTATGGATCTGTTCCAATCCATCGGACAGGACACTTCCGTACCGATTTTCCGTACGGATTTTCTGTGAGGATCGGTATGAATCCGTACAAATCCGTACGGATTTTGATAGTTGATTTACGCGGGCAGTTGACCGATGTATTTTTACGATAGTAGGTGGGTGAATCTGTGAATTCTGGACCCTTGTCCCTATCATTTTATAGACCCCCTAAACTACCCCAGACATACCATTTTATAGGCAAAAACCATTTTGTAACTATAGAATCAATGCGTTGACCTAGACCCCGGAATGTACAAGGGTATGATATAACCAACAATGGGATTTAGGACAATTTTTACTTGTATTGAAATATTAATTGGAATTTAATTGGTTATTTGTTACAGTTTGCGAACTGGTAAAGATGGCCCAACTACTTATGAAAGTGTTGCTCTACCTAGGAAACATGGGGGTTTTCCACTTCGCACACTGTTGAATTACCAGACCTTTCGCATTTTGCGATTGAATGAAAGGGTACCCAATGACTTGAATCATAGCTTTCTTTTTGTTGGTCCCAATCCTGGGTTTGAAAGGGGCCCACATTTGCTGAGACCGCAGGGTTTATCCCAACCCATTCAGGGTGAAGAACCATAGGTGACTGGGAAAAAAGATCCTTCCATTGAGTCCTGTAGGACTCAGAAATGGGATACCCCCGTATTCTTGTTGGTAGAAAACCATGGTTTCCAGTAGATTCTCCAAGAAAACCCTGAAATCATCCTAAATCACCATGTTTGATGGTTATAAAATGTGATAAATCACCATGAATCCATTGAGGAATCTACCTCTTCTACTTGGGCCATTTTGGTTTCGACTTTCCGAGCCTGTGGACCATGGACCCGGTGCTCTGCGCGTTCTTCGCCGTGGAACTGCTGGTGTGTTGCTATGGCAACGTGAGGCCCGACGAGGCCGCGTTCAATGCGACCTGGAAGTTGCGGAGTGGAAGTTGGAAATGATTTGGATGTGGAAAATGGATGAAAATGCTGGGTATATCATCAAAATAGCACTTTCATGGGGAAAACAATGATAAACCGAGGATGGAATTTTGGTACCCAATTTTGAGACAAGCCACTTTCAACATGGCCTTTTCACACTCTAGGAACCTCCAAACAGATGGACATGATATACCTCTTTTGTGGGGGGGGGGGCGCTACGCACCGTCCTACATCTCCAAAATCCTCCAAAAAGCTAAGTTTGGCTGCCAGTGGCAGAAAGGCCTGCTTCAATAAGCTGCAAAAGATGAAACTGAAACATCTGAGGATTAACAGAAGGCATGTGGGTTTCTTCGAATATTAAACCCCAAATTTGAGGGTTGCTCACCTTAACATGGCCAGTTCGGGTAGCTGTCATGTTGCTATTGCATTTCCTTGGCCGCAGATGTTCCGCGAATTTTTGTCGGTCCAGTGCCCCCAAAATGTTGAGACCTCCAACTTGGTCACTGGTGGTTTCCCTCTGCGAAAGGGCCCGGTATACTCGGTGTTTGTGGGGCTACCTCCTATCCTCCACACATCCATCATCCCCAAGTCATCCCCACGTCATAGGTGGGCTACTATTTAAGCCATCGGTACTGGGCGGGCAATTGGGTGCAGTCATTCTTCTATGTGAAGAAGACCCAAAGGCCCCGAAGCCCGATGGGAATGGGTGCAGGGCTTGGATGATGGGGCCAGGGGTGAGAACAGGTGTTGGAGGTTTTTTTTTTGAAGCCTTTGTTTTTTTCGATGTTTTTCTACGAAAATTGAAGATGTTGATAGATCTTTGCCGAGGGGCTTAATCAGGTTTGGGACAGATGAAGCGATGTGTAATGATCTGGAGCGTGGGATATTATTTTCTATTTTTGGTCATGTTGTCCCATTTGATCGGGGCTGATTTGAAGCCTGAGTCCAGGGTCAAGGAGAAGTTGGACATGGTGGGGCAGAAGACCCTTGGACACGGCTTGGCATTGCTGCATCCTGTCGATTTTTTTCCGATGTATTATCCCCCACAAATTCAATGGCTGGAACGAAACGGATCATGGATTTTGAATTTTGTCATTCGAAAATGGTAAAACTGTTCAAAACTCCCAAGAATGTCTGGGTGCAGCAGTTGCTGTTCATGCAAAATGTTCTTCTCTTGAAATTGACCTCAATTTTGAGGGCTACAAGTCCAAAAAAAAGCTCACCTCTTTCAACTGTGAGCATCAGCCTGGAGCTTGCAGTGTTATCATGTATATTTCCTGTGGGTAGATACACCGGCAATTTGATGCCTGAGAAGCAATGATCAACATTTCTATTGGCAATACAATTCTACAACATCTAACACACTTTCCCTCATAATTGAAAGCTAACTCTTTGTAGATGCATGCTTGCTCTTCATTGATGCGTGTGCTCGCTGTCACTGTAGCTTTACCTATTCTTGACCTATTTCAAGACAAGGATTCTCAGGGCATGGTGCCTTCAGGCAACACTTGCGGCATCATGTGAAACCCGTGCCCTGGAAGTTACAAAGTTACAAAAAGTTTGTTGATCACCACCTCGTTTCCTCCGTAAACTCGCGTTGGTTTTTTCTCCGCGCTTGTAGCCATTGTGCTAGCGCCAAGGAGGGGCCTTGGTAGCCCGCTGAGCTTGGATGAATCGCCTTATCTTTCGGTTTGCTTAGGCCGCTGGGCGAATGTTCGGGAGATGTTTGCATTGGCAAACCTGGCGATGCGTCACCGTTGTTTTTGAACAAAACATGGGTTACACCTTAGGCAAAATGGAATGGGGTTTTGCGATGAAATGGGTTGACACTAGATGTATAGAGAAGATACAAGATATTTGGTGGATACACCAGCAAAAATGTGGATGTGGTCAATAGAAAAGCCAGGCATGACCGATGAAACTGCTTTCAGATCTTGCTGTTCATGTGGGATGGTGATCCCAAACTGCGCATTTTTGACTTGGGTAGCAACCATCTACTATTTTTTTACAACGCTGGGAAGTATTCTGAGCCAGCCAAATCCCCCCAATGTTTGGGGTGAAACCTTTGCAGCGGGATGAACAGTCGTTCTTGGGTGCTGTGCTGCATTATATTACAATCTCTCAAGGATATCAACGATATCTCACAACCCTCAATATTTCAAATCGGCCATGTCTCAGTATGCTGAGGTTATTTAAGTTTCGCTTATCTTTGGCTGGCCACCTTCAACATGAAGTGCATCGTCCGCTTGTTGGAGGACGGGTCCCAGGTGTTTTCTGCCAATCCGTTTGGGGTAAAGATACAGATGACATGTGTCGGAGCTGTATTGGAAAGAACTATAAACCCACAGAATCCAGGAACGATTGGTGGTGTGAGCAAGAATCATGGGCTACCCTCTGGTAATTCAACATAGTTATAGAAAATGACCCTTTTATGGGCATATTTTCTTTAGATAGGTAGATCAAATCTAGAAATGAACCATTTTCCCTAGCAAACTGCAAACCAAAAACGGTTCCGCGGCTTGGCCATTTTGGATGTCTCCGTGTGAAGTGTGAATGGCCCGAGTCTCTTTTTTTGGGGTTTCACCTGGACACCTTAAAAAGAGGTGATGGTTGTAGCAACACATTTTTCCGGGCACCTGCCAGATATAGATCGTGATGGAACTATAGGAGGATAGTCAACGGATTCAGGAACTAACCACGGTTCAGGAACTACGGTTCAGGAACTACGGTTCAGGAACTAGCCAAGTCCTTGATGCTTAGGGCGGTTCAGGAACTATAAAATCCACGGTTCAGGAACTATAAAACCCCCGGTTCAGGAACTATAAAATCCCCGGTTCAGGAACTATAAAATCCCAGGTTCAGGAACTATAAATCCCCGATTCAGGAACTATAAAATCCCCGGTTCAGGAACTATAAAATCCCCGGTTCAGGAACTATAAAATCCCCGGTTCAGGNCAGGAACTACGGTTCAGGAACTACGGTTCAGGAACTACGGTTCAGGAACTACGAATCCCGGGTTCAGGAACTACGAATCCCCGGTTCAGGAACTACGAATCCCCGGTTCAGGAACTATAAAATCCACGGTTCAGGAACTATAAAACCCCCGGTTCAGGAACTATAAAATCC
>BGPT01000138.1:65111-76717 GCA_003297045.1 Symbiodinium sp. clade C Y103 | reverse complement strand
CACTACCCCCTCTGGCCATTACATGCAACTGAGATGACACATGCCACTGAAGTTATCAAATCCCCCACCCCCTCTGGCCATTGCATGCAACTGAGATGCCACACGCAGGTCAAATTATCAAATCCCTCACCCCCTCTGGCCATTGCATGCAACTGAGATGACGCACGCAGCTGAAGTTATCAAATCCCCCACCCCCTCTGGCCATTACATGCAACTGAGATGCGACACGCAGGTCAAGTTATCAAATCCCCAACCCCGTCTGGCCATTGCATAGTTCCCGAATAATACGTTTTAGTTCCCGAATCGCCTTGTCATAGTTCCCGAATAATACCGTCGTAGTTTCCGAATCACCCTGTGTAGTTCCCGAATAATATGGTTCCCGAATATTACNATATTACGTTTTAGTTCCCGAATATTACGTTTTAGTTCCCGAATAATACGTTTTAGTTCCCGAATACCACGTTTTAGTTCCCGAATAACACCGCTACCCTATAGGAGTTAGTTGGGACAACGAAAAGCAGAAACACCCAGCAGAAACCTACTTGAGTTTGTCTGAAAATGAGAGTATACCCATGTATATAAGTGGCCATTTTTTCAGTGAAAATGGTGATCACCCAACGGATTGAGGGGGTGTTCAACCTAAATTTTCAAACATAGCCATTTCAACCTGCTTTTGAGCAGAAACCCATTTTTGGCCAAGCTCCCTGGCCTGCTTGGTTTCAGGATATGTTGCAGCTGAGCCGTACCAGCAACTTGAAGAAATTCGAGAGTGAACCTCCCAAAAAAATGGAGGCAACGTGGTAAGCCAAATATGAAACCAATTTGAACTGTATAAACCATCCCCCAGCTGGGGGTGAACCTTGTAGGGTGACATTGCAAACCAGTGAAAAAGCGAAATTTATCCATCAAAAGTTGTGATTTAAGCAACAATCAATGGGAATGTTTAACATTGTTTAACCCATATCAATGGAGTTTTATGGAGTTTTAAGAGATACAAAGTTCATTCAGGTTTTTGTTTATGAGAAATTTGAGGGTCCCTTTTTCTAATAGCCATCGAACCATTAGAATTGAATGGGAATGAACATCATGGAACACCAGCTCTTTTGCTGTGGGATATCAGGGGGGCGTTTCAGCATGGAAAAATATGACGGTTTCACCACTAGAATGGAATGATAGTGCTACTCCAACCTGGCGATATCCGCTGATCCGAAATGAGTTAGAAAAAAAAACTGGCAGAGGGGTTGATTCTTTAAACATATCCTAGGAGTATTCCCAAGAATTCCCATTTTTGATGATGTTTGGTGATTTTTGAATGAGATGAGTACGTTGTATATCCCATACAGTATATCTCTGTACAGGCCATGTGGTTTTCAGAGCCAAGCATACAATTGATATAAGTTATACCTTATAACCCATGACATCACGTCGTATCATAGCAATCCCTGTTTCAAAGGTATTGACGACTGGGCCATGCTGAAGCTGTCAGGTTGCTTGGCGACGTGGAGTTTCAGGGGGAATCGTCCCAAGATTCGCCCACCTACGATCCAAAAATGGTGATTTCACCATGAAAAATGTTGATTTAAGCAACAAAATATCAACGAATATCAATCGTCATTTACCCAGGTTTTCTGACACCTTCCCAAAAAACAAAAACAAAAAAAAACATGATGTTTGATCATTGGTCAATCATTCTGAATATGAAAAACCGGTGATTCTCCAAAAACCCCTAGGGAGATGAACCGCAGGTTGGCTCTGCGGCGAGTTCCGGGATGAACTCTACGCTGAGAAGGCGGCGGTTTTGGTGTGGTTTGGGGGGATCTGTAGCAGAAAAACCAACCTCCCAATCGATAGATAGATAGATAGATAGATAGCTAGCTAGATAGATAGATAGATAGATAGATAGATGGATATCTTATACATAGAATGATATATATATATATATTATTATATATATATATACATGTAAATTTAAATGTTGGTATTACTAGGGATTTTGGTATGAGCAGGTATGTATACACATATGGAAAAGAGAAATCCCTACTGACCGAGCTGGTGATGCAGGTCTTGCCGGCGATTCAAGAGGAGTATCAGCCTGGGAGGGGCTTAGCCAAGAAGCGATGAGTGTTGCTTCGAGTTCGGTGGTGAGAAGTATCCCATGGATGGGAAAAATGGGCGGTTCAACATCAACAAAAAGTGGATTTCGTATTCTGTGTGGCAATTTAACAATTTGCTGTGGAAAATCACTATCTTGGAGTTGGGAAGACCATCGAACTAAACCTGTGCCAGGAATGCAGCTACTGTAATAGCTTGATTTGTCAATGCTGGATAGCCATAGTCATAGCCATGTAAATGGAGAAAATTAGGATAATCTATAATCGATTGGAATATGGGATACCATATGTTCAGACAAACCTGTGTATATCTATAAATATATACTATATAGAGATATATTTACTAAATAGGATAGTATATCGACCATAAATCATAGAATTCACCTAGTGATTTCTACCAACTTAGCATCTTAGCTATCATGCATTCGAGGGGCCATGCCCGGTTGAAATTCCGGATTCACCAGGAGTGTCAATTCGAGGAGGGTCACTTGGATGCCATCTGACCGATTCTGAAAGTGGCAAGTTTGGTGTACAAGTTTCATGAAAGATAAGGACAGCCAACCCTTGTTGATTGAAAAGATCATAGAGATTTATCGTTGGATGGGAGATATCTATGTAGAAAGGACATTTATCATTTATCATTGATATATACATATATATATATAGATAGATAGATAGATAGATAGATAGATAAGCCATTGTTCATTAGATTGGAGATATTAACCTTTTGATCTGTTTCCAATATAGATCAGTTCTAGATTGGAGTTTCACAATATGCAACATATGTTTTTTTTGAAACATATAGTATGAAATTGTATATATCAACTTTCTGATATGTTGGTTGTGGTGTAGCGTCACAACCCTTACAGTTGACAGGAGAGATAATGGAGATATAACATGATCGATAGATAAGTGAGAAGGATGATGCAAATACAGTTAAGCCAGTAGTGAGTAGATAGTTCTGTAACAACGGACTTCCAAATTAATAATATGTGATTTATCATGTCGATCTTCAAAAATATACATCCTATGAAACCTGAGGAGGTATACATATAACCTGTGGTAACCTGTCCATTGCAATCTGTGAAAAAGTCCAAGGTCTCAGCTCATTACAAGCTGCTATACTTTCAAAACGGAACGGAATTTCAGAATACAGATAACCTGAAGATAAAAAAGCAGAGAACAAGAATCTAGAGGCAAAGGTGAAAACTCGTCTGTTTCTACACAGGGTTGCAGAAATTAGGGGTGGAATTGTGTCTTGTTGAAGTCGTCTCTCTTAGGCTTCTGCCGACCTGAATTCAACATTTATGAGATGGCCAATTTTTTCATCTATCATCTTGTAAATGTTGCGTTCATGTTGGTTGTCATTGTCATTTGGGTTGATTGCTGCGTTGCCTTGCAGTTTGGTTTCCTCAGCAATGCTTTCCTGGGTCGTGTAGAGCTGGGGATGGCTGAGGCTTTCTTTGGGGGGGAACAATTGCAGCAGCTATCAGATATGAATCAATGTAGCCAATTGTGTCTTGATTTGAAGGACGCTGTTTCTTGAACAATTTTGCATCTAGTATCTATCCCATTGTATATTGTTGGTAGATGTTGGTAGTATCACCTTCTTGACTTTTCAAACTCCCAATTGTTCACTTCGAACAAAGTTCAATTTCTTTCCATCTCAAGATTTCTTGATGGTTTCACGCCAAAGATCTCCCCATACCTTCATCCGAACATATTTCTAGGGTCTTCTTCAACGCCCAAAAAAAAAGACTTCGAAATTGACATGACTTAGGTAAAGGTCACCATGGTGACCACTAGGGTACCCCCATCCCCAAACCCCCCAATGATCCAAGGTGAAGCCTATCTCATTCGCCTGGGTGCCTTCGGTATGTTTGGCCACACGGCCTCCTGGCGGATCATCGATCTCTCCAAGGGCGTGGTCCGTGAGGGGACGATGACGGCGGAGATGATGCCTGGTGGGAAGGTGGCTGGTGGCTGCTAAACCTTGGGTGGTGACTCATTTAACCAGGAAATTTACTATGAAAATATATATATGAAACTATATAAAAATATGGGGACATCAGTAAATATAACTGATAAATGATAATTGGTTGCTGGTTCTAGGATGGTTTGCTACCCTTTATATTGGGGGCCACCATAGTCCGTCAACTTGGAAATCTGTTTTTAACCAACCCGTATAAAGGGACATCAAGGGACGACAGAGAGTTTTGAACGTTGCTGAATTGGGATTAGTGGGTGAGTCTTGGGTTAGTCAATAGGGATTGTGTTTCTTAACCAAGTATGTCCTACTATTTGTATATAATTGCTAGTACACACGGATTTGACCATTGCAATGGATAAATCATGATAAATCATAAACTATTTTGGCAAGCCCCATAGAACAGTAATCCATCCTCTTTTGGCAGGATTTTATGCCTGTATCTTAACTTAGGGGCTCCTGAAACTGATGTCTACGTAAAATTGTACTTATTTCCTAATACATGTTAATTACTGGCAAATGGGTCGACATCGGTGTGAGTGAATGATGGACATTTACAACATGTGGATTGAACCATCTAAAATAGGGGTCAAACTTTCAAGTTGTTTCAAAAAAAAAGGTGGGTAAGGGATAGGCGTAGATGGATGGGAGTTTAAAACAAAGATCTTCAATCTAAAACTCAAAGAAAGAAGAATGGGATTGATATAACTTATAACCAACTTGTAGTTCTTGGGCAATCACTCTTAGTGAACATGGGAATTTCGCTGTGGATTGGGGGCTAGAACTGATGACATCTTATGACCTTCCCATCGTCTGGATGAACAAACCCACCCCAGAGTGAGCGATGTTCCCCTCGGCCGCCCCCCACGATTCAGCCAGTGACGACATCATGAGCATAGTGAAGATCATAATGAAAATGCAAAGGACAATGGTGATAGTTCATTGCAACAACAACAACAACAACAACAATGATGGCAAGTTTGAGTATACGATAATGATGAAAATTGTGATGATGGTTGTGATGATGATGATGATGATGATGACGATGATGACGATGGTGATAATGAACTTTGCGAGATAATCATGATACTGATACCGTAACACTGACAAATTTGATGATACCGATGACCATGATGATGGTGATATGAATTGTGTTAAGAATGATAAGAATGATACTGGTAAGGGTGATTATGATCATGACAACAACATCGCGATATTGACAATTGGAACGCTGACAATATTGATGACAACGATGACCATGTTTGATAGTGACAATACTACTGAGGTTAGTGTTCATGAATTATGATAGTATCAATGGTCATAATCAGCTTTATATCATGTTCTACCATATAATCTGTATATCCGGAATATGTGTGCCTTTTTCATTGTCGTTAGCAACGATGACCAAAAAAAACAATAGCGACAATCATGACCACCAACATCCTCCCATCATCATGTTTTTTTCCGCGGATTGCTTTGAACCCAGGATGCGAAGTATTGACGCGTTGCCCAGCTCTGCAAAAGAACTACTGATGGCATGAAGAACTGGTTGAGCGTTCAGTGTTTGGTTCAAACCAATTGGAGAACCCAACAAAATGTCTCGCGTACACATATTCTGACGTGTATATATATATAGCAAGTTTCGTCACCAATAAGGGAATCTCGAGCGGCATGGTCATTTCATTTGATGCATGTTGTTGTTTTGCTCCAACTGAGAAGAGCAGTTCTAACCCTACCAGGCGACACGGGTTCCCCAAAGGTTTGACCCGTGACCAGAGTTGGCTGTGTGCTTACCCCCACCACCAAAGTCGTGGGGTCTTTATGCAATCCGGCTCGTCTGACATGTGGCGACGTCCCCATTGGTTCAGCGCTGCAGCAATTGTCCGCCAGCCCTTGGTGACCAAAGCTGCAGAGACAGGGTGAAACGGAAGTCCGTTCGACCCAGTTGCAAGCACATGACTTGCCAAGACGTAGGACGAAAATGAACGAAAGACAACTGCTTCAAGGATCCCTTGTTTTCGTTTTGCCACTATATATCTTTCCTGTGATTTTGGCGAAATCATAACTCCGCGTGTATCTTCGTCACGAAGAGAATATATACATATATATATATATATATGTATGATTATATATATATATATACATGTATATTGTATACATATTATGGAAAACGTTGGGAAACTGAGTCCGCAGTCCTTGGCCTTTTCGGGAATGTGAGCCATTCAAGTGGGTCAGGTGATACATTTACAATCATTTACATATCCCATTTTTGTTTCATTGTTCTATTGCCACTTTGAGTCGTTGCTTAATTGCATGTGGTGGTCACATCTCCGTTTTTTCGTACGTATGTTCAATGCAATTCTCAGTAGATGTGAGAATGGGTCCTTCTATCCTCTGGTCTGGTTATTGAAGATAGCTACTCGTGTGGAAAATGGATGAAAATAATTGAAAATGCCCCCATTTAAGATGATAAAAATGCTGACTTACCTATTAGTTTAATGGATTTTAAATGATTTTAAATGATTTTAAATGATTTTAGATGATTTTAAATGATTTTAAATGATTTTAAATGATTTTAAATGATTTTAATGGTGATTTTCATAGCAAACCGTTAGTCACAACCAGAGGGTTTTTTGGTTAACCATCCCATTTTGGGTGTCCTCCATTTTGACCCATATGTTCAACAGAACTGACGGATTTCGCAAAAAAAAACACAGATGTCTTGAAGACAACTGGTGGTGTCTTAAATAGTGTGTGGATGTAACCCACCAGCGAATCTGTTTGAGACTCGTGACCATCGTAAACGATCCGAGCCGGTGACCTGAGGTGGACCATGCATTGAATCTGGAAGGTTTTGGCCTAAGCTGGGCAGTCCTCCAGGGCCCCCAGAGTTGCTGGAGGAAACGAAGGATTCCAACTGTGGATATCGCTACAGTTGGAGGAAACGAACGGCCAATGTATGGCAAACTGTTGGATTTATCACGGATAAATCGGGCTCGTATCCGATTCGAAAACATCCTGGTAGATTTGGTTTACACATGTTTAGAGATTAGAGGCCATCAGGACGGGCATGTTGGTTGTAACCTCGTCATACTCTTGGTGAGTGGAAGTCATCAACCATATCAAATTGGTACAGCCATCATTGCTAGGTGTACATGTTACATCCCCATGTTTGGGTTTCTATCCCTAGAAACTTTCGACCTAACCATGTTTTGTGTCATGTACCAAGGCCCCTTTGAAGGCATTCTAGGCCTCGGACGACCGAGTTACAAGGCTTGGTGCTGGGTTCAAGCTGATTTCAATTTCGCAAGACCTGGGTTTGTGCAAAAATGGAGATGTGGTTCTGGATCACACGGAATATAGCATACTTGGGAGGAATGACCATCCAGTTCCCACCTAGGAAGGACTATTTTGCGAAATTGGGATGAGCAATTCTCAGGCACACGAATCCAGTGCTTTAGTTTGGAAAAGAATCTTTTTCATCAAAGTGCATCTCTTGATGGTATACATTTCTGGACAAGCCCAATTGAGTTTACATAGGGACTTCTGGGCAGAAAAAGTGTGCAAGCTCGCAAAAACATTCAAAAACCAGTCCCCCATGGAATCTTTTTGAAGACCGGGAGAAAAAACATGTGGCTTGGTCAAAATCCATTGTGTTGTGATTACATTCGAAGCATCTCAGCAAAATCTACCTTCTCGCAGATAAGGATGGTTTTTGCATACTAAAAACCCCAGGCATTACTGCGTCGCCGCTTGAATCACCAACGTCGATCAATTCTCCATTCAGTTGATGTCTTGTTGCCTCCTGATCCATCCAAGTCATAAGTTTGTTGAAACCACATGTTGGTCGGTTTAACAAGAGTCCACGGCCATTCTGATTGGGCTGTGGACAATATTACTTATGCTAGCCAATGGATATGGTCCGACTGTGAGGATTCGGAACATAGTGGTCATAGTGGTTCTGAAAATCCCTGATCGGAGAAACAGATGGACAACGTTTGTACCCAACTGCTGCGTAGATAACCAGGTCCAATCCTTGGAACCAAACCCCATATTGCTATTGATATTGTTTTTATTTACATGGGTTACAGCAATGTCCAATCTTTCCTGGTTGCAGTCCAATTCCTGAATGCTTAAATCATCTCAAAAATGTCATCAAAAACATGGTGCCCACATTTCATTTTGTGAATTTCTCATCTCAAAATTCATCGTTCCTCCTTAATGTCATCCCCGGATTGCTTTTGACCGTGGTCAATTAAAACTTAGGGGGTACCCCCGAGTTAGTGATCTCATTTGCTAAAGTCTTCACCCCCAATGATCAACAGCTCAGGGTTTTGCAACAATTCTGAGTTGACATTGCCAGGTTGCTAAGATATATCCCACTCTATATTCCATTGTTTATCCCCATGGTTGCTGGTTTTTTCCAACTACCGCCATGTCCTTCAAACAAAATCATCGAGTCGCACAGGAAAGTGGCAAGGAAGGTGGCAAGGAAAGTGGCAAATCCAACAACGGCACCATGTCTGCCTTCACGGTTCCAGGACGCGAGTGCAGTCGCAAGAGTCGCCGTTCTAAGGTTTAAAAAGATCACTCTTCAATTGGCGGGAAATTAATAAATTGGATGACCGACATTTATTGGGTTAACATGTTTTTATTGACTTATTGAATATTTATTGGATTTATGTGGATACATAGACAGGATATTTGTTGTCATAAAACTGGGGTAAGCCATCGTCGGAAAAAAAGGAGCAATTGATGGACAGTGTATTGAACGATCATCAGGGGTTGATCTCTACCAACACTAAGCAGCTGGTTTTTCACCCACAAGATGTGTTTGAGGCTTCGAGTAGTGCTAAGCTATGGCAAGATTTGCAACGCACATATAAGTAATACAAGCAAGTGAGACGTACCCTCTCGTTATTTAACATAGCTATGGAGAATTCCCTACAAATGGTGATTTGAGTGGGAAATTCATCCATGAATGGGCCATTTTCAATGGCTATGTTAAATAACCAGAGGGTATTACATAATAGAGATCTCAGCAGATCCATTGCCATTACATTCCCATCATCTTCAGAGATGTATAAGCAGTTATATCCCTGTTATATCCCCTATCCTCATTATTAGTTCCCCATGAAAAGATGGTGAATCTTGAGTGGTTAAATCCCTATGTTTGATAGTGAAATTCCAATTGTTCCGACACGTTCCAACCATCATTTCACTAAACTGGGAATATCTTTGAAAATGCCATATTCATCCATATTCTATCTACTCCACGAGGATTAGAAAATTCCCAGCAGTTTCATTCATATCAACCCCACCCGTTCGTAGAACCTCAGGTCGACCCCCTGGTCTCATCCACGCCATTCGACCATGACGACTAGTATTGAAAGCTATGGTGACGACTGGGGATCCCCCATTTTCAGAACCCCCAGAGATGCTTATATGCTTCAATAATCTTCAATATGTCTATTGACATTATTGACATTATTAACATGATGTAATTTCATTAATATAAGCCATATCTAGCTGTGCATATTCCACATGCAACTGGATGAACTAGCCATGGCACCCACTCCTGAGAACAGCAGCGTAGTTTGCTGGCAGGGTTCTTTGATTCTGCCCACGTGCAACGTTTCTCGATGTGCTTCAACCACCAGGTCGGAAGGGGCACATTTTGTTTGAGATCAGTGGGGAAATCCAAAATGGTGGGGTCTTAGGCATGGAAAATGGGTGATATCTATGGATAAATCATGAACAATGTGGAGTGAGCTTGCAAATAATCTAAATAATGCTTGGTTGATCGGTTCTTCAAGGTTTATAGAATGTTTATGGACTTATTGTTGCGGGTCAAAAAGAACCCCCTGAATATCCCAAAATGATGTTTCGGAGCAAAGAAGCATCAACTCGGCAATTGCACAGTGCCCAAAAGACCTTCTTGGCTGATGATGGGTAGCGGCTATACTAATCTTTTTCAAGAGGGCTGATTTTCTCGTCCAGTATGGGAATCCGTCTCAACCATGTCATTGTAGGGCAACGAAAGACGGTCTTGGGCACTTCTCAATGGTCCCAATTTTACATCATACTGTTGCCTGGTATGAGAGTTGACTGTCGTATGTTTGGGTGGCCGGATGGCACATAGCACCACAAGTTGACTGCAGAAGTAGTACTGATCATTTCCATGAGGAACTCGCGACCACTCACAAACGCACCGAAAGTCAAGTTGTAAAATCAAATAGATCTCATGTCCTTGGCTATGGGCCATGCAAGTTTCGACCCCAAATGGGACTCATTTTGTGCCGAACTTCTGCAGATACATACTCATGGTGCAGAGAGCTGTTGCCATTTTTTCAACAGATGTAGAAAGGCAGTTTCTGTCGCATCCGGGGGATTTATAGGACGAAGCACGGAGAGTCGTGATTTGGATGATTTATCCCATGATGTCGGAAAATCGGTTTCGGAAAGCCTCACCTTTCATGGTAACTTGGATTTAGGGTGGTGAAGAGGTTTGCCCAAATTTGACCCATCCATTGAGTTTCTGATGATTCTTAGTGGTTGTCATTCCGACCTGGCTTCACCAGGCCGATGGTGTCTTGGGCGTCAACACTCCGGAGCACTCCAACCGCATGAGTTCGGTAGGCGCGGCGCCGGTGCGGAAAATCGATGCAAGGGTCGTAGTGCTTTTTATTACCACGAGGAATGCCGGCTGTAGCTGCGTGATGACCTTTGATGCTTTTCGTGGAAGGGAAGTGCTGTTGGCTTGATTCTTTTATCCTTTTTTGATGTGGTTTTTGTTGAAGTTTTGGCCCCGATGTGTTGGAGTTTCCATCTAGAATCCAGCATCCATTACCAGTTGGGCATGGCTCATCATGGCCAAAGCCTGGTAGAGGGAGTAAAACACTTCTTCAGGGTGAAGTCGTACGTTCTATTAATTTAACATAGCTACTGTATGGAAAATCACCGTTTTAAGTAGGCAAGTCATCCATCAATATCCGTCAGTGGCTCATTTTCCATCGAAATGCAACAAATTATCAGAGGGTAAATCCCCATTTTCGATGGCGAAGTCACTATTTTGATGGTGAAATTACCTTAAATCCCTATTTTTGTACCCTGGAGTTTCAAGGTGAAATTCATCACTGCTAGGCAAATTGCAAGCCAAATCCATGGCTTCTGCCAGGCAAACTCCATTGGGGGCTGGACTTCCAGGGAGTGTCCATTGGAAAGCAGAAGATGAAGGCATGGCAGACGGCGTCTACAGCGTGTTGTCTCGTGACTTGTTGTTTAGGCCAACTCCGATGGCACAGATGTTCCATGATTTTCCCATATGTTCTTCATATGTGAAATTAATGCATGTTAATATAATATGCTGATATTATATAAATTAATATAGATTAATATAATATATTAATATATACCAAGGGCTTCAAAGACCCAAAAAAAAGTAGGCCCAGTCGAAAAAACCTAGTTATCGGGAAAAAAACCGGGTTTTTCAAAAAAGACCCATATTT
>BGPT01000138.1:36802-61150 GCA_003297045.1 Symbiodinium sp. clade C Y103 | reverse complement strand
ATGCAAATGGCTGCGGAACATGAATCATGAAATCCAAGAAACAACACAGAAATGCTGTGATGCACGAAACGACGCGGGTTTCTATCCGCGTGAAGCCTAGCTAAAAATCCATTGATATATAGTTACATTTAAAAAAAAAATGTTGCTAAACCATTGAAAAAAACACTAAATACATAATACATGAAATGTTCAGTTCTCCATGGCAGTTTTTCATCGACCCCATCGTTTTATCCAGGTGGGTTTCTGTGACCCGAGCAGCAAGAAGCCGGGCATGGAGTCAGGGATCCCCAGTGGCGAGCGATGGGACACCACAACAGGGACCTGGGGAAGTGTGCGGTGTTTATTTTGGCAAGAAAACATGGTTGATGATCAAGAAATCATTTATATATATATATATATGTGAAACCAATTTCTGAATCCAATGTCACCAACTTAACTGAACGGTTTGGAAAATATGTGAAAATATCTATATATAGATATATAGATCCATTTGTTGGAATTTTGACGGCGGAATAGTGTGTTTTGCCATCGATGAATGGGCTGATATGGCTGTGCCAAGCACAAATGGGTTACCAAAGGTCACAAAGGGCTGTTCAGCTTTTGTATTTGCAAGTATTGAGCAATATTTGCCCATCTGACTTTGGGGCAAACAATTAATGTTGACGGCAGACAAATGGGCAAGGTTGATGTACAGCATGTTTCTGGTAGTTTGGCGAAGATCTAGCAGCGCATCCAGCATTTCACGATGAGGTTTTTGAGGGAAAGTAGCAAGGCAGTTGTCCAGCATGTTTCTTGACTATACATGGTATATCATGGTATGCTGTGGTTGCTGCATGGTTTTCGGACTCTTCATTTCCATGATATTCCCATTCTTACTGACCAACAATGCCCATTTCTGATGATGTTGCCGTGTTTTTTGGGGTCGCACTGCTATTGATCAACGGATGGGAAAAGCTCAAGCGGACGCACCACGGCTTCACCCTGGGGCCACCCTGTGAGGACTGCTTGTGGCATCATCCCAGACAGTGGGACCACGCTGATTGCGGGTTCTGAAGCCCACATTGGGGCCCTCTTTGAGGCGATTCGGGTGCGGCGAAATTCGGGTTTTTCTGGGGTCGAAAGTGCCACAGTTCCAGAATTACATTTGGATATATTTGGGTGTATACATGAATTTCCTGTAGACGTAAATCAGCATCTAAATCAGTCTATTGACACATGTATGTCCTTTTCACACTGGTTGGTTGATTTACAGACAGTTCCCCCGTTTTGGCAATCAATGGATGTGACTGGATACTCGATCTTATCGGTCAAAAACTGGCGGGTGAAATGTTCATTGAAAAAGGCCAGCAATTTGTTGTTTCTTTTGCATCGTTTTGTGAAACCAAGAGTGGTCAAAAACTTTCAAAAACCAGATTCACAGTGGTTTTGGGCAGATTCACATTCAGATCCCATGCCGCGGCGGTCAGAAAACAGCCGGTAGGCCTTGTGCCAAAACTGGGAGCGCTGCAAACAGATGCACGGCGAGCTCATCAAGGCCTTCGTTACGGGGGTTTCCCAAGTCATGGGGGTTACCAAGAAATAGCTGGATAGATGATTTTGAATGGAAAATCCGAAAATAGAATGGATGAGAAATGGGGTAACCCCCCATGACTTGGGAAACCCCCATTTCTTGCGGTTGTTGAGACTCATTATATAAACCCCTATTGCTCGGGGCATGACCAAAATGTGTATCGATTTATTGCTCCGGGCATGACCAAAAACATTCTAAAAACAATTTGGTTGGTCATGGAGATTCAACAACACCGGTATGTTCGCCTATTTGATTACTGCCGACTGAATGTATATGTATTTCTAGAGATCACTATAATCCAATGTTCAGGAAAACGACATATGGTGTTGTGATCTTAAATCATCTGTTTACTCATATATGGTGTGAACATGTGGCGTATTGTGCTCCTTTTCTGGAATGGTACCTGCTGGCGTCCGCCAGTTTGGTGTCCCCTCTGGCAACGACTTCATTTCCCCCCCTTTGTCATCTGACTGGGTCATTGATACCCCAATGACTTGAATCATACCCAGTTCTCCATTGATAGTTCTATCCCCCATTTATTTTTGGAAACACGCCAAATTCTATTGGTCAACTCCCCATTGATCGTGAAAAATCCCTACAAGGTGGGAGGTTCAATGGCTCCTGTTGGTTTATAAGTCACGATTGGTTGGGGAGTGGGTGTATGGTAGCTATATCAAACTAGTCATTGCGGTTTAGATACCAACAAACATTTCGGTTATGAGTCAAAATTGAAGCCCTATAGGGACCACAGATTTTGGTAATGTTTAGATATGTTGAGTATGAATTATGAATCATCTACCCTCTGGTTATGACTAACATAGCCATGGAAAATCCCCAATCAATGGAGGTTTCTAGCTGGGAAAATCATCCAAAATTGGCCAGCTATTCCATGGCGAACTGTTAGTCATAACCAGAGGGTAATTCTTGGGGACCCAACGACTTGACCCATACCCATTTCACTGGTGTCACCGAAGAGATGGCTCCGCGAGGAATTGAAAAAGATGGCGGATGCTGGCATGACCATCTCCGCAGCGGGACTGGCCGCTGGCTGTGTGGCCAAGAGATGAAATGGCTGAAGTAGATATGAGGAGTCATCGAATCATCCCAAATATGGCTGATTTCCAGTTTAAACATCGAAATATACGGCCCAAGCAACAACAAAGATAACAAAGAGCCATGGAACGAGAAAACAGGAAGCTAGTAACATCAAAATATATCAAAATCAAATTGTAGCGTTGCGGAAAACAGAGGCAAGTAGGGTTTTTATGACCACAGTTCGACAAGTCCCAGCAGAAAAATGTGGTGGAAACTTCTCTGACCAAAGCCAGTTGGCGATCATCCCAAAGACATACGCCGTATCCGACGGAATTTTCCAGATCTCAGTTAAAAGTTCATAGGATCCTAACCATCCCCCATATATCCATAGAAATATGTATATATATATATATATACAATTAATTGTATATATTGTATATATATATATATAGATAAATTTAAATATAAACTATATATATATATATAAATACCATAAACTAATATCCTAGTCCCCCCCCTCTATCAAAAAAATATCCTCCTTTCCCCAGCCAGTCACGACCAGGAGGAATTCCCTTTGCCTTGATCCAGAAGGTGGGAAATGATTGGCCAAACGGATGACCGAACGAATGCTTCACTGGGTTCACAACGAAGATGCTGAAAATTGCGTTGGACTTGGCTAAAAAAAGATGGCTTAAGAAGTTAGAAACTTCGATAGTATTCAGGTGTATTCAGAAGATCTAAAAAAAATGACCGAATTTGATGCCTTTTTTGAGGTAAAAACAAGGTCACACCATGTCACACCCGCTGCAATGCTGCCACGCCTTTTGTGCATTTTCAGAAGCGCTCCTAGATTTGTTTCGAGTACCCTTCCAGCACTTTGTGCTTATGGTTATTTTTGCAGAGGTCTACTTTCATCTGGATTTTGATCTACATCGTTTTCAGCTCTGGAACTCGTAATTAGGTTGGTTCCAAGGATCCAAGATGTTTTACAGACAATAAAAAGCTGTGAAAACTGGGCGTCAGACCTGGCGAGAAGGACCGTATCAATGAGCGTAGAGCACGTTGCAGACGGTTTCGCATGTTAGAGCGCAGAGCATGCTACATGTAGGAACAAAATAGTTGAAGGACACAAGACACTGCAGTGACGAAAAGCAGCAGATGAGAACGGTATTGCCCCTCCCCACCAACTTCACATGCGGGGAAACACGTGCGTGCGTTGGAGCGTTGCTGGAAACCATCTATCGGCTGCGGGGTGGCCGCGTACCTTCATGAACATCATAAAATCAGTCAAAATTTGGGGCACCCTTCAGGAAACAAGGCTGGCCTTTTTCTGAACAAAAGAGATCAAACAAAACAAAAATCTGTGAGTCTGTGAAACTGCTGAAAGGTAGAATTTATCACTACTGAAGGTTCGGAATGGGCCAGCTTCGGCATCTTTTCGGGGGGTACAAATGTGGCAAAGCCAACTAATAAACCTACTGTTTGGGGCTGCTTGAATACCACATAGAAATTGGTGATTTTGGGGATGTCGTATGGCATTGGGTTTACCACATTGATCACTATATATAACAACTATCACTATTGGTTGTTATAAAGTGTTCTAGTGTTATGAGTTGTAATGAGTCACCATGAATCACTATTAACCAACAGATCACAAATGTGCAATCTCTTTAAAGATAAAATGATGTTTTGATCGCCTCCTGAAGGAGCCCGAAGTCATCGCCCAGCTGGTTGAAGGGCTATTCACCCAAAAGACCGAAGGACATCTCTTTTTGCGCCGCCGGAGTCGTTGGAGATGTTTTTTTTCCGGATGGGTTTTTTTGGGATGCGAGTTTTGGGCCAAATGAAACGTCTGGAGCGGATTTCGTTCGGTGGAATTGTGAGTGGGTTTTTGCCAATGACCACCATCAAAATTTCGATCAAGATATGGGGATGGGTCAAAACCTATTATTATCCATTTTAATGGGATGAACATCCATTTACCAGCTATTTTGATGTTCACAAACGGTACCAGGGTTTTGAATCATAGCCATATGAGGAGTTATTTGTTTGTGTGCCGCATTGGCTCTCTGATCGTATATGTCCTCTACCAGAATCACCTCGGGGGAGGCCACAAACCACATGTCCAAGTGATCTTCAAAGTCCAAACAGAAGGGGAACATATTTGGAGACTCCTTCCAACTGTGAAACAACGCATGTTGTCATTTGTGGCATCAAGAAAAGGCTATGGGATGGTCTGCCATGACTGATATTTTTTCAGAGAGGTGGCTCGAACACCAATCAGATCCGGTTTCAATTTCATGGATTTTCATAGAATCTATGAATCCCATCAGCATGCGCGATGGGTGTGAATAGCGGCTTGAAACCAAAGCTTACCAGCGGTTTCACTGGTGGTTCTCCATACTAATGGATGATAGAATGATAATTCAGGCATCTTCGCAATATGATTTCTGCTGAAGAACTGGGCACCTTGGGTTTGGAGCCAGAATTGCTGATTTATTGCCTGCTTGGTGGTGTCAAAGATACTCTGGATGTTCCACGTACTACAGGATGATCCAACTTCATTACAAGATGTGGGTACCCTCCAGTTACTATACGGATCAGTTTCCTGTTGGCAATGTCAAATAGGATTTTTTCAACCAGGATATTATAGGGCAATAGATGGCTATAGCAAATTCAAAACGGCCATGAGGTTCCAAAATTGGATTTTAACCTTTTTGTTGAATAATGTCAAATATTTGGGATACAATCAAGTCGTTCCTGTTCGGTGCGTTCCTCTCTTTGGATTTTCCACCATCCTTTGGGAGCCAAGTCTTCCAGGAGCCGGGGAAGAGATCCAAGGCCGAGAAATTTGAGTTTGCTTCTGGAGAGCTTCTGAATGGAAATGGGATTTTCCCTGTTACATCGTCACAGAAGTAGCTAGCTATAGCTATGACGGCATCCAAAAAGCGCCCATCCATTTGACAGTCACCATCCCATGAACCAAGCATCAGGGGGTCATCAACCTTAAACATCATACCAGTCTAACTTTGGGATAACCCAAATGTGTTTTTACCTCAAACTTGGGGATTGTGAATATGGCAGTGGGTGAATCCCACATGATATCCCCATTATATCATCATCATCATCATCATCATCACCATTCACCATTCACCATTCACCATCCACCATCATTCGGCATCATCATTATATCCCATTGCAGAATATTCCCATTCGTTTTCCACTATACTCCACTATAGTTCCCAGTCTCTTAATATCCCGTTGAGTCAATTCCTAGCCCCCACGACGCTGCCATCCCCAGGTCCTATTCCTTTGGGCGACAAACTTCCCGCAGAGTTCACTCCAGCTGGCTTAAAAAGTGCCGTGGTGATCCTGTTTGATTTACCGCGACCCCTCGTTCCCATGAAAATATGGTGCTTTAAAGCCCATAAAGCTCCGTACTACCATGTTTTGGGGGTATTTGGATGGTCTATTTACTATGATATACTGATTGAACATCTAGAGGTACCTCACATGGTTTGCTGATAGGCACTTTCGATTGCCACCTTTGTTTTTTTCTAAGGCTTTGGGGCAACCCTGACTTCGAATGATTTCGACTCTGCAACCTTGGAGGGCCACGAAAAACGGAGACAGTTCCGATGAGAATCTCCAATCCCAGGTGCTCCGGCCGCCAAAGACCCCTTGGAGGATTTCGCGCCGGAAGACATGGGCGCACCGGGCGCACAATCCAAGGAAGGTGCAGACACCAGGAGTTTGGGGATGAGGATTCCAGCAGGGAGTAACAGTACAACCATGGTTGATTGGTGTGAAAAACCAAGAATCACTGGGGTTCTTCAAAATTTCGGGAAATCCCCGTCACCATGGGTTTGAAAAGTAATCTGATGACTTGAATGATTTCGGGTACATCTATTTTAGCAAACCTCCAATTGTTTTTACCGTCAACTTTCGCGGAATGTTGTTTTCTTTCGGGGAAGTAATGAGGATATAATTCTGAGAACCAACCAGTTATTTGGGTGCGTCTGAAGTGTGGCATATCTGGATCTTTCCGGACCAAGAATCAGGTTTTTGCAGATTTCAAACCAGAAGACAACTGTTGGTGCTATGTTGGTATTAGATGTGTGACACCTCGAATTCTCAGTACCACATAGCAAGAGTTGCTGGGCCGAACTCATATCCCTGGTCTTGATATCATCATCCTGCGGATCTGAATTACAACCACCTCACCAGAAATCACCAGATTGGTATGTTTTGGTTTGTGATTTTTATAATTCATCCTCATGAAGAGTAAAATTCAACGGATAGGAGTGGGGTCATCCACTCTTAAGTAGCTATTATACACTCCATACTATCCATTCATCTGGCCTGACAGTGTCTAAATTTGTAAGAATCATCATATCTCCCCTCCAAGCCCAAAACTCCATTGATCCCCTCTATATAAACCCCAAATCCGTGGAAAAAAATCAACAGTGTTCCATTCTAACCATGCTGAAAAACGATCAGGTGGTTAGGAGAGGAGAGCCAAGGAGCTGGGGAGTATTCATATTCCGTCATATTCCGGATAAAATGGGGAGGAGCTACTTAGAGTCTTAGAGTTTCCCAACTACATGATAGAAAATCCCCGGCGCTGATCCGCCAGATTTCAAACTTCCACCAGCCCTGACACTCCAGCTGCTGTTGGAACATTGCGCCAGCTGGATCGAGGCGGGTATCTATTGGAATGGCAGAAATTCTGGGGGATTTTGATGTTCATTTCCAATAGTTTCCCATAAGGGGGAGAATCGGGGACAACTCCAACTTTCACAGGAGTTGTACATCAGGGGTCTTTGTACTTCCCCATTCTCAGGAGGCCATTCTTAGGAGGCAAAAGACGACTTAGGTGGTCAAACAAGTGCTAAACCCCGTCAAGAAGTGCGATCTATGGGGAAGCAACCATGGAGATATCTCCAGTTTCGAGGGGGTTCAGACTTCATTTAAGATGGGACTGGAATTCGGGGTTGCCATGGGCAGTGAAAAAAAACAATGTGCGAAGGGGGGATAGTGTGGATTCGAAGCGGGGCTTTCACTAAAAATGGTGATATAACATGATACAACTATATGTAACTCTACTATAAATGTGTATGTATATGTATATATATATATATTTACATATCATTATATAGCCAGGAAGGGAGATGCCTGGCTAGTTTACATTTCTTCAGTGTCTCAGAACCCGGCTGCACGAAACTTTTGCTTCGCACTCCCCAACTGGGACGGACTAAAGCGTCAAAGCCACCACAGAAAACCGCTCGGATGAGAATCATTCATTGAAACATTTCAGGGTGCCCCGAAACGATAGCTGAGGTAGTTTATAGATGTTGAAAATACTGGGCCAATGGATGCCGATGGATTTAAAAATAGCTGCTGTTTTAGAGCGACTTATAACTGGATCAACTGGGGGGGTCCTTCTTGTACTGACATGGCTATCGATCAAAACCTTGGAATCATTCCGAATTTCCATCTTTTTCACATGAAAACAGCTGATAGCGATGGATCGTCATCCTCCCCATCCATTTCAATGATCATAGATACCCTCCTGTTTCATCAAAGATGGCGGACTGGAAAATCCCCTATGTAGTTCGATGATTTTCCCCACTATAGCTTCTGTTTACCATACGTCCAAGCTTCAGGGAGTTGATCTCAATCAAGAGATGCCGGAGGCACGTCATGGAACATGTTGGGAAAACGAGGTCTGGGGAAAACGGCAAGATGAGGATACCCTCTGGTAAACTAATATAGCTATGGAAAATCACCATTTTTAATGGGAAAATCCACTATGGCCATTTTCAATAGCTATGTTAGTTTACCAGAGGATATGATGGTTTTATCGGGAAAACCATCCATAAAAGGGTGATTTTCCAGCACACCATGTTTGATTACCGGGGTTCTCAAAGTGGGGGATCCCCAAGTCACCATTGGTTTCAAAACTAAGTCATGGTCGAATGACTTGGATGGTTTGGGGTTACCCCCAGGGATTGGAAACCTCCATATGATGGGAATGAATGGTGCTGAGTTGGGGATAAATTCTGATGTTCCTGAACTATATGGTGGTTCATCTGAGGAATCCAAAGTGGAATGTACCCTCTGGTAATTAAACGTAGCTATTGAAAATGGCCATTTATAGTGGATTTTCCCATTAAAAATGGTGATTTCCCATAGTTATGTTATGTTATGTTAGTTTACCAGAGGGTAATCGACCTTCAGCTCACCCCAGTACTGGACCAACCCAAGGTATACAGACCTTGTTCCGGGAAAATATATATGAACCATTTAAGTGATTTGACTCCAACAAGGCAATAGGTGGTTTCACTTCAGTAAATTATCCCATGAACATCCCGTTGATATCCCATCAATCTCCTATGAATCTCCATTGTTGGTTGAATCCCCATTAGGGTTCGGCAAGTGGACCAATGGGACGAGCCAGCTGCTGCTGAATGATTCTAAGATATTCAAAAATCGTGTTTGGGTAGTTGATGGTAGTTATGTGAGATGAGTGTGCTTTGAAGCAAGCAAGATTTGGATATCTACATTTGGTGTATATTATATATATACACATACACACATATGTAACGTAATAATGTACTGTAGTCGTGTGAGTTAATGCAATGTGCAATGTATTGCAATATGATGTTATGTTAAATTGTAATTTTATGTAGTGTAATGGTATGGTATGTACGTATGTTGCAATGTCATATGATGTACTGTAAATGTAAATGTAAAGATAAATCAAAGGTAATGTAAAGTACTGTAATGTCATGTAATGGCATGGCATGTCATGTCATGTAGTTTAAAGTTTAAAGTAATGTAATGTCATGTCATGTCATGTCATGTAATGTATGTATGTATGTATACATAAATATATATATATACATAGATATATATATATACATATATATATATACATATATATATATACATATATATATATATACATATATATATACATATATATATATAGCCGAGTGTGTGTGTGGTACTCGTATCCAAATCTGTGACACATCCAAGTTTTGCCTCCAAACCGCCACAAAAAAAATGATCTGGTTGTTTCCTCTCTAGCAACGCCAGTTGGTCTTTAACGTCGCGGGCGCCAATGGCAATCAACAAGAGCTGGTCATCACTCCAAGGAACTACGTCTTGTGCCTTGGCCATTTTTCTGGGGTTCTCCAGGTCTTACTGGCGCTAAACGTAGGGAATGGATGGGAGTGGGGGAAGGATCCAATCCACAACATCTTCGAGATGACATGGCGCTCGAGTTCGGACATCGGAATCCAAGAACTCCACCAGTTTTTTTTGATCATAGAATAAATCAAGAAGTGATAACCCCCTATATATACATATATCATCATATATCCATGAATTCATAATCACTAGATCAAGAAATGATGTAAACCCCGCATGAGTTTCAAGTGGTTTCAATGATCAGTTCCCAGCACATCAGAGCTCAGGGCCAAAGCTGTGGATGTGGAAGTTCCAACGATCGCCAACGTCATGAGGAGAGGGCCTTCGGGGGACGGCCCTGAGATACCGTAGTTGTAGGGGCCTTGTATCCCAACTTGTGGAGGTTATTACATGTTATTACCATAGTATTTATAACCGAAAAGATTGCCCCAACTGCACCCTCAAGTATAGTCAGACCTGCAGCTACTACCGTTTTTGATGGTGTAAAATATCTTGATGGCGCTGGTTGCCTAGATTTGGCCCGATATGGTGGCGTACATGGAGTACCATGAAAAAGTGACGTTGTCTTTGCACATCTTAGAAGCTCGCATCCTTGGAGCTAGTGGCACAATCGTGGAGTGTATCAAATCTATCTAAGCTATGCGGTTCCCTTCAAAGTTGCCAGGGTCCCCTGTAGGCCCTTCGGTTTTTTACGGATCCCCCAGCTTTGCAGCGGGGTCACAGGATTCCGTTGAAGACCAAGAAGATGGAACATAAGAAGGCGATCGCTGGCTCGGTCGGTTGATCCATGGGGTTTCCCCATGGGCCCAGTTTGGCACTGACGCCCTATGACTGGAGCATTGCTTCTACTGGTTACAGCAGTTGTCAAAGATCCGCAATTGCGCCTGGTATGAAACGACCTCAACCTGCTGATCCCTTCCTCTCCAGTAAACTAACACAGCTATGGAAGCCATGGACCATTTAGTTCGATGATCTACCTCTCACAATTTTATGTGTGTTTTTCCCTATGTTATGTGAGTTTACCGGAGGGTCTTCAATCATCAAGCAGCCAAATCAAATCTGGCAAGTGGAGTGGCCACAGGTCCCAGCCCTAGCGCAGGTCTGCATGATGGCTTTCAATCCCACGGAGTATACCACTCAGATGAACGGTGATGTGCCTGGGCTTTGATGGGTTGACCATGGTTCTAGGTAGCCAATTTTTTGTCTAGCATGTATGTTGTAAGCCCTGAATAGATATGGAAAACAAACCTTTCAGGTATCTTTCAGTCAGACTTGCATAGAATCTCATCGTATAAAAATTGTCCCCGAATCATCCCTATGATAAATCATTGTAATGGAGGAGTATCCCATAATTTGTTCCCTGGATCAACTATGATTCACCATTTGAAAAACATAGGATTTCCCCCATGATCCACCCAGAATTCGCCGGCGCCAGGTGTGGATCATGGGCACGCCGCTCTTCTACGAATACACGGCGCACTACGACCGTGGCCTCGGAAAGGAGGAGAAGGCGCCGGCAGCGGTGTGGCACCGGTGAGAACAAAGGGCGGTGTGGTGGGTGATTTCATCATCAAACGTGGAGGAGTTTTAAAATATATATAGATATACCCTCTGGTATATTAACATAGACCCTGAGAATAGCTATTTTTACATGAAACTAGTCTTCCAATCCCTATCTGCCAGGGTCTATGTTGATTTACCAGAGGATATATACATATATCAGTATTTTTTTCAAGAGGGGAGATTGTGGGATATTTTTGTGACGGAGATGAAAAGATATTCTGGGATATTGGGGGATGATCGTCTGTATATGAATGACCCAGGTGAAGTAGAACCACCTACCCTCTGGTGAACTAACATAGCTATTGAAAATGACCATTTATAGTGGATTTTCCCATAAAAAATGGTGATTTTCCATAGTTATGTTAGTTTACCAGAGGGTAAGTCATCATCATTCTGAGTAGTGACTGGCCGATGTCCCTGTAGACGATGGTTTGTAATTACCAGAGATTGTCCCAAAATGGCCTTGTTTCGGGTTGGAGAATCATTGTAATTCAGCCAGATAACATGTCGCAGCTTAAGGAGTTGGTGTGGAGAGTTGCGTAGTGCTTTGTGCGCTGGGAGCTTGTTGATGAATAGTCCTGGTATTGCATGCATTCATCTTCACCAAAATACTGCTGCAGCCGAAAAATATATATATAACCTGCGGTAATCAAACATGGATCATGGCAATGGAAAATGCCCCATTCTGCAAATGATGTTCCCATTAAAATCTCCATTGGGGATTGTCCACTACCAAATCACTAGCCTGGCTCCAAGCCGGAAATGATTTGACCCATCCCTGCTACCGTATAGGATTCATATGGTTGGGGCTATATCCCGTTTATATCCCAATGCATCTTCAGAAAATTGTTGGTTTCATGCTCCCATGAATATATCTAGATTGCTGCTCATATTCAAGAGATCATATGGCAAGACAATCTGCAATCTCCCCATAGTTATCCCCACCGCAAAACGATGATCTTCATAAAACCCTGGAAATCCCAAATGTATCCCCACAATAGTCCCATAATACAGTGGATGGTTGCAAAATCCTGCACCACCAAAAGGATGGTTGAAACCCTGTAAAGAATGGGATGTTTACCACCTATCAGCTGGTGCAGGATTTCGCAACCATCCACACTATATCCATATATAATGGTACTATAATAGATAATCCATCATAATCCCATAGATAAATCCTCAATGATGATGGTACTAGAACAGATCATCCACAGCATGTCCATCAAGTCCCAGAAGCGCAGGACGTGGGTATGGGCTTCACAGCCCGCGCTCAGGAAGACTGCGGAACATGCCAAGGCCGTAGGGATTTTTCTATTGGGATTCAATGGGATTTCACCAACCACATGGGGATTGGTCAAAAGCTATTATGATCAATGTTAATGGGATGAACACCCATTTACCAGCTATTTTGGGGTTCACTAGGTACCAGGGTTTTGACTCATAGCTATATATATATATATATACATGAATATATAGATAGTGACATGGGCCCTCTGGTGCATCGAACATGGCAGGCTGGAGAATACCCAAACTAGCCAGATATATAATGGGAAATTCAATTGTCACGGTTGAGTACTGGAGGTTAAGTCCACGGGTTAATTACCAGTTTCTTTGTGATATACAGGGCCAAAACTCGGGGGTGGTATCCCCGTTTCAGACAAAGCCAATAGATATGATCTGGTTGAAAAGGTTCATGATATGGCGAGGACTTGTGGGTTGAGGGGTAGAGCGTGGATGATCTGTGTTGGTTTCAGTCAGACAGTCGTGCCTTGTTACCGCAGTGGCAAAGATACAGAAAATGCCGAAAAGATCCAACCAAAATCCGTACAAGGTGAGGTCCTCCAGTTATAAGTTGGCTTTCAAAACCCGACTAAGCCACTAAGCATAGTTAGTTATCTTCCCCATAAACCATAGATATCCAAATCACTCTCCTGATCATTTCTCTAAAATCCAACTCTCCAGGCCAAACCTTAAGGTGTTGCTGAACCAAGCCGAAAAGAATCAATGGGTCCCGGATGACATCCTTGAACTACAATGAAAATCTGGTGAACATCCATGAAACATCCATTAAACATATATATATATACTTGTTACTTGTTATAAGAAAAATGCGATGTGGGGCCAACGCAGTGTGGATGTTGGGAGCCTGATTTTCGGCAGGCAACAAGGTCGTGAGACAGTCGCAATCGCTGATTAGCTCCGAATCCACAAGGCCACACAGCCCCGCCGCTTCTGGTGGTGCATGGTGAGAGGGGAGAGATGATTTATTAGCACAGGACATTCCTACAGGAAGCCTGAGTGGTGGGACTTGCTTAGACAGTGCATAGGAAGTATTCATGAATTTTGGTGATGTGTTGAAAAAGGCTGGTATGTCACTGAGTGGAAGGAATGCACTTTGGCCAGTAGCCGCAGTCCTTCCCAAGGAGGCATTCCTGAAGGATCATCCCACTTGGCAACTGATTTTCTGTGGGATATACATACCCTCTGGTAAACTAACATAACTATGGAAAATCACAATTTTTGGTGGGAAAATCAAGTTTTCACCAGAGGGTATTTCTAGGAGTCCGAAACTTGTATCTAAGTGTTCTGTCAGAGTTATATCGAGGGTCTAAGCCTAACTATTGGTACCCAATTCATCTATTCCACGCTTCATATGATCCTCCCTTCAGTCTCCGAAAAACCTCGGCGATCAGATCGGACCGTTCCACGACTCGCACTACTCGGATGGGAATGGAAGGTCTCAAATACTTGGACAAGCCGCCACTGGACAGCAGTGAGGTCTCGAAATTGGTCCATTTTGAGTTGGAAAATCATGGGTAAACTATGGAAATCATGATTAAAATATAGGAAAATGAGGTAAAAGATGGAAAGATGATGATAAACCATGGGAAAATGATGAGAAGTTTGGGGGTTCCCCCGCTTCTTTTCAGACAAATCCAACTGCTTCAGCAGCCTGGTGATTGCAAGGGATCCGCCAAGTAGTTGTCTGGGAAAAGCATGAGTTCATATTGGGGGATTCACTGGGGGTTCACAAAATTGCACAATGGGGATCCCCAAGCAGTCGAATTCTTGGGCAAATTTCTATGGGAAAAAGAATCGGTGAAAAAGCCGGGGTAGCCTAATGAAACACCCAAGCGTCTCCAAGAAGGATTGCAAGCAGCCGTGCGACCAGCTCATTTCAGGTTATTTCAGGCAGGTTTGGGAGTGTGAGAAGTTTGTCCAGAAGGGTGACAAGCACATGGGTTTGTCTGTACTCATGGACCAATTCCGGAAATCCAATGTTGCATTCGGAAAAAATCACCATGAACAAGTTACAATAAAATGGTGATTAGTGATTCGCCTGATTCGCCTGTGATAATTACCCTCCTGTGATAATTAACATAGATGTGGAAAACCCGCCGTGTGTAGATAACTTCTTGGGAACCATTGGCTTTCTACATCTACAATGGTTTATCCAATGAAACATAGTTGTGTAGATAACATAATCCATGGGATATCTACACATGGTTACAACATAGTTTCTCCAGGGGTATCCCCATGTTATTCCAATCATATCTCCACGAAATCACCACCTGGCTCGGTGCCAAGGCCCGTGACCCTACGACCAGGATCCATCGAGAGCATTTGAGTGTTGCCGCTCCAGGACGAGGTATTCATCACTGCTTGGGGATGGATGGTAAGGTAAGGCAAGGCAAGGCAAGGCAAGGTAAGGTGGTAGGTAGGGTAGTTAGGTAGGTAGGTAGGTAGAGATACACAGATAGATACAGGTACATATGTAGGTAGGTAAGTAGGTAGATCAAGCAGAACATCAACTGGGATAGATCTTGCCAGAGTGGGGGATTGAACTGAAGGAGAAATGAAGATCAAACCAACCAAGACCATGCGTATCCCATCATGGTTGCCTCAAAACTGTGATGCACCATGTAAAAATACAAAAGGTTGGTGATATCAGGGTGATGTAGCTGATGTGTCCATGTAAATAAATAATGAGAATGATAATAATAATAATCATAGTAGTAATAATAATAATAACATGTAATAACTAGGTAAAACAAAAACAAAAACAAAACTAGCAAGCAAAGTGCTGCAATCTGACAATATGTTCATGTAATATCATGCAATCAGGTGAAAAGCAGACATGAACAGATCATGACTGGGATGCACTTCGGGAAGGTCTTGCATTTGGGTAGTTGCCAGTCGCCGCGCTCTGGAACTGGACCCTCCTTTTGGGGGTGATTCGCTGGATCTGAAACAATTCTTGATCCCCGGACTAGAAAAGCCCCTCGCTGATTGAGTAAGGAACTCCCCCACTTTTATATGCCATAGAAAATAATCCACCATTGAACCCACAGGTTGTTTTATTGTGTGGCTTGTTCTTGCAATGCAATAGTCTCTGATCCATTACAGTGGATCTCATCTCGTTCTGCAGGTCCGTTGCTTTTGGAAGCCCGAGATGGGCGTCTATGGGTTCAACTCCAACATCGCCACGTGCGACAAAAAAGAGCGCTGTATCATGGATGGCGGGTGTGCAGCAGATGCCAAGCTTGAGGTACAGGAGATGCAGTTGCACTTCTTTTCAGGAAAATTCGTCCCAATGGTTTTACATACTGTGGATGGTTGCGAAATCCTGCACCAGTTGATGGGTGGTTTATCCCATTATTCATAGGGTTTCAACCATCCTTTTGGTGGTGCAGGATTTTGCAACCATCCATAGTATGTGTGGTTTTCCCCTCTTTGGACCATTCCCCAATGATCCGAACTTTTGCAGCTTTGTCACAGCCAAAGCTCCATGTTGCCAGGTTATGCTCCTGACATATCTCATCATATCCCTACCATTTGATGGTAAAAGACCGTAAAATCCCGAAGGTTTCCTGTGAATTCTCCGTTAAATCCACAATTCCATGGCGAAGCATTTAGGTGATCCAGATGTTTTCTAGTCTCGAAGAAGCACTGCCATCCGAAATGTAAATACCTAAAAAAAAGCCGCAAATTGTGGTAAACCCTGTGGTTCAACCACCAAAAGGAATAGGATAGATTTTATGTTTTTTGTAAACCATACCCATTGCCAAGGTTGAATCAATTTTACCATTCAGGAAAAATAGAGAAACGAAGTACACCAAACAGCCGTTTATATTAATCTCCCAACTGGAAACTCCCAGCCCTGAATGCAAATTGAGACCCTCAAGAAGGGTAGCAATTACATGGTATCATTCAAAACTCGGGTACTCCAAAAACCAAGGGTTTACCATCTTGCCCTCTGGTAATCAACCATGGCTAGCTGGAAAATCCCCCATTTAGTTCCAGGATCTTGCGAACGAAACCTCCATTTGGTGGGATTGCCCAGCTGGCCACGGTGAATTACCAGAGGGTATCCCCATTATATCTATATCTCCCCATATGGTTCGTGCAATTCCATGAAATCCCATTCAATCCCAAAGGTTAACCATCCTTTGCCACCAAAAAATGTGTTGAATTTGGGGTCTCATGGCCGAACGCGTTGTGTGAACCAGGCTACTCCTGGCCAGCCGTGAACCAGGCGCTGGTGTGAACATGTAAGGGTTGAGTTGGGTTTGTCTGACAAATACACACAACAGTCATTTAATTTATGGAAAACGACGATAATCCATTGGAATATGGGGGGACACGATTTTCAGACAAAGCCAGTTAATTCCCATATTTTTCCCAAAAGAATTGTAGTAAAAATTGGAGCGTACATGAACATACTATATTATATGTCCAGACCAACCCATACGACACAGGGGTTATGATTAGTTGGCTGAGAAGATACAGATGGACGTGTCTGAACACCTCAGGATTTTCACCGTTAAATATTGGCTTGAGAGATCATCGAATGGCTATCAAAATTCCCTCCGATCTTTACCTTTTTTGGCCCAGGTCACCCCTTTGATTTTTGCAGATTGGAGCTCACATTTCAGTCTGGTTGACGGTTTTTCTCCATAGAAACTGGATGTTGATTCCCAGTTGATACTTTCTTTTGAGTAGCTCAATCACCACGAAACGCAACGATGCGATACGATGCGGCATTTCTGTCAACGGAAAATGATAGCAGTTCCCAAGTCAGGTTGGCAGCCACCTGCATTGCATGGCTCCAACGGAACTGTTTGGAAGCCTCAGTGACTGACAGTTTGGTGGAAAGTTTGGAGAAATTAAGCAACGGAAGCGATGCTTTGCCAACGAATGGGCAACCTGATTTGTGTGAAATGAACAGCATGGGCAATGGATAGGAAAAATCACCCACTGATCAACCATTTTCACTTGGGACAGAGAGATAGGTGATATGCATAGGTTATTGACACATCCGCCACAAAAAACTTTAGGATTCTATACCTCAGATGGTGATGTTTCTTTCGAAAAATGTGTGTGTGTGTGTGTCAAGGTGTTGAATGGGTTGATTTGTTGGTGATTTATGCATGGGAGCCAGCGTCCTACTTGTTTTTCCTTTTTTGTTATATTACATAAGATTAACTTGAATCAACAGCAAAATAGAATTTGTATGACACCCTCATGGATACAATGTCATCATTGCGGCAATCGAAACTCAAGCACATGGAGAGATGAACGAATGATGAATTGCTGTCACTGATAGTAGTCTCACCCCTTTACTGATCAACCGACCGTACAGGCCGCTGCTGTTGAATTCAAATGATGAGGATCTCTCAAGGTTTGAACCCAGAAAAAAACATGGTCCAAAGGCTGCCCGACGACATGGAGATGTTTTATGATGTTGTTGGTCATATCCCATTGATATCCATCAAGTATGACGTAGTGCCCGGCCGTGCCGGGGCGGAAGTTTCGAAAAAGAGAAATGACTCTGTAGAGAAAATCAGTTGCCTACGGGAATGTTTGTGAGATGCAGAAGCTGTGAAGTGAGATGATGTATGGAGGAATGACTGACTTAAGGAATCAATGAGTGAATGCCTTAATGAATGAAACAACGAAGGAATGAAGGCATGAGTGAAAGGAATGAGTGAAAGGATGGATGGATAAATGGATGAACGAACGAACGAACGAATGACTGACTGAATGAATGATACATATGAATGTGTCTACATATGTTACGTTCTTATCACAAAAAAACAAAAGCATCATTCTGAAATGTTCAGTGGAAATTCACGACTGACCATTCCACCTCTTCAGCGGGCTACCTGTTCACTGAGCTAGCTCATCTGCAACTCATTTCTTTCGCGTCGCACAGCCATTACAATTCGTTGCTGAACCTGCAGCTGCAGTCCGGCTTAGCACTACTCACACCATGCCCACAAAGTACCATTCTCGTAGCTTTTACAATGCGTTTAGAAATCTCCAGCTGCAGTCCCAAATAGCAGGAGCGCCACAGTATGACTTGGACTTTCCTGTGCCCAGCTACACCATTTCGGACCTGAGCTCTCGCTACACTCTCGTGCACATCCGACCGCACCTGGAGCCAGAGCCACCATACCTCTAAAAACAGAAAGTATAGTGACTCGCGCGATTCTATTGTTTCACACGCAAGTGCACACGCTCTTGGATTATGACA
The DNA here is from genome assembly GCA_003297045.1 of Symbiodinium sp. clade C Y103. Classification (NCBI taxonomy): domain Eukaryota; class Dinophyceae; order Suessiales; family Symbiodiniaceae; genus Cladocopium; species Cladocopium sp. clade C. Next base: position 42,230 of record BGPT01000138.1, on the reverse strand, counting down.
GTGATCTACTACTTGACATTGACATGATGTGAAAACTGACCATGACCTTTTGTCCGCAACTCGGAAGTTGGCCAACTAAACTTCCTTTGATCACCACAATGGTTGGTTTAATTGAAGTACCATTTTGTTGGATTAATCAACTTTATGACTTGATTGATGGTTGCAGCAAGACCTCATGTTTTTCGTTTAAGGAAAGCATGCTGCTGTAAAAATCACGATTCTTTGTGGGTGAAGTCCCAAAAAAAATGAGGCGATGGTTGCTGCAAAGGACCCTTTCTCCACGCTTTCTGTGCCCCGAAAACCGGCCCGGATGCAGCGGCATGGTGCGCCGCGTGAAGCGAGGCCGCGGTGAAAGGACCCGGCTGGGTGGTTGTTTCAATTGAGCAGTGCCCAGTTGACCCTGCTTGACTAGTCATCAATGAAGTAAACCCAATAGAACCATTCCAAGTATTTCCCATTTATAAGGTATGCCCCTAATTGGGATGATGTAATTCAACTGGTTGTTTATGGCATTGGATTTGCCACATTACAGGCACAAGTAGGGGGGCAAAAAATGGGGCTGTTTTGCACCTGGGATCCCCATTTGTGGGAGAGTTTTTAAAACCATTCCAAGTAGGCATACGGCACATAAGAAGACACCACAACTTGGGGATTCATTGTGGATTCAGAAATTTGATCACGTCCGCCACCAAGATGGTAGATCTTACCAGCATGGGATTACGATCACCAGAGGCAGAAAAAAATCCCCCCATGACAGGAAGCCTTGATACAGTAATGGATGGCTCATGATGGCTTCATTTTTGAGGTCGCATTGTCTTCTTTGAAGTTTGCAAGGGAAACACGGTTCATTCTTTTTGATTGTGCAGGACACGTATTTATCGATCATTTTAGCGACTGCATGGTCAACCTCCTTGTATCTTCTGGATCTTCTGGCTAAAGTCAGGAAATCACCACTTGGATGGAACTGTGACATACTGTGACCCAGTATAAAAATGATCCAGATGCGTCCATCCGCCCGTTGCGAACAGACATGCAACAGAATGTTGGCCCTTAGTTGAGACTATGATGATTCACCAGTGGATATAAAACATGATAAAACTGGTTCTATGATTTCTTGGGAGACACCCCAGCGGTGATCAGAATCCATTCTTCCCCCCTTTCTATTGATTTATGACATTTCATGACCATATATTGGAGGTATATATAGGTATATCCTTATTTTCAAACACACTAAATGAGTGGATTTGCCCTCTTCTTCCGGATTTGGGTGATTTTTTTCAAGCTCTTGAATTTTGGTCGAATCTGAGACGCATCAATCTCATCAGGATGGGTCTCAAGTTCACCACCGGCACTGCACAGTTCAGCGGACCGTGGCAGCGGACCGTGCTGTGGCACCGGGCACTCGCTGTGAAATGCAAATGCGCCCGGTGATGTGGATGGCAGATGCGCCATGGTCTCGAAGTTGGTGCGTTTATTGAAAAACTCCGATGATCAAAAAGTTCAATCGATGGTATTTATCGTGGTATCACATGATGGTAAATATTATGATAGATAGTAAACATTATAGTAAAGCCATATCCTCATATCCTCATATGATTATTGTTGATGAAGTCATAGTGAATCAGTGAAATCGGCTGTTTTGTAAAGTTTTGTTGGCAATTAGAAGTGTTCAACGGTCTACAGTAGCCAGTGTGGTGTTTGTATATCAAGTTCCTCCAATTAGTGTTTGATTTTGAAATGGGTCGAAATATTAGTTTACTCGCAAGATTTGGGAATGTTGGATACTCTGGATATTAATAGTATATATATATATATTATATTATATAGAGATGTATCAACCCTTATTTGTTCAGAGCCCACCCAGGAAGCCGATGGGTGCTGTTCGCGGAGCACATGATGGAAATCTGATCAAAGAGCAACTCGAAGGAGGTTTCGTAGAATGCGGCAACCTCCAAATCATCCATTTTCATAGGATGTCCATGAAATCAACCATCCAGCTATTGGGGTACCCCCCCCCTTTTTTATGGAAAAACCTCTCTATTGACCACAGTATGGACATCCATGGTCTACGCTGCCTGCGACATCCCAAAGGTATGGCAAGTCTATGAAGTCCCTGGCTCGCTGCGGGCGATGGAGAAATGTATTGGAGATGTTGATGCAAATGTCAGCGGAGAATCTGGAGGTGAATGTGATTCTCTGCAACATCGCCATCAGCATCTGGGTATAAAATGCGGTCTTCTCATGGATTTGTGAAAATCTGAATTCAGGATGGCTCAGGAGAAATTGAACATGGACATTTCAAAGTTAGGGGATGGCTAGGCATAGATTGGTTGAAGTTGACAACTCAAGGATGAAATACATCCAACCTTGCGACTGACTGCATCCTGAAATTCTTGCTCATCTACAGCAGCAAGCTTTGTTTTTTCTTCATTTTTAAAAATACCCAGAAGAAACCATCTCCAATTTGACCAGGAAATGGTCCCCATGGGTGGTTCCAGATCCGTCTCTAAGGTATCTGCAGTTGGCAGAGTGCCGGTGAGTCCTTGAAGAACATGAAGACAATCCAGCTTACTCCTGACGTGATTAGCAACTTGTCCTTGATGCAGATTAGTGAGATTAGTGACTTACTCCAGTGATTGTTGACTCATTTTGTGCAGAAACTCTTCATGGAACGATCTCATTCTTGAGCCACGCGCTGCACGGCTTGGATGCCGTGGTTTCCGAAACACGGAAAATATAATATGAAAATATGGAAATTGAAGCTTTTCTTGATTTTTCTTGAGTAGATTTGCTTCCCTGGACTTTGGTTTCAGCATGTTTCAGCCATTTCATAGTTGAGGCGTAGCCAGGTTTGACCCCTTTCGCCTTCACCAAAATCTGCCGAGGTTTCAACAGCGCCATCAGTGGCTGCGAAAGGGTCACACTTTGGAGACCCGCTGTTGTGCTGTTGGAGCGGATGGAAGTATTCAGGGTGAAAGCCGATGTCATTGGATTCAGTGGCTCGACTGGATATTGGCTGAAGATGCTTGATGTTTGATGATTTTGTTGGCCAGCGAATTGTTGATTTCCATGGGGCGGAGGTGGTTTTCATGGTGGATGAGATTTGGGGCTGGGAATTTTGCCATTGGTGCCCCCAAAGTAGCAGTTGTTCCATGGCTGTTTTTCAGATGAGTTACCACCCAATTCTTGAGCGATACAGATGAATAAGAAATAGATGTTGCCTGGGTTCGGACTGGTTCCGGAACAGAGGAAGCTATTTGTCCATCACCGGTTTTGGTCCAAACAGGCTGGAAAAACAATGAAAAACATGCCCATTTCCGAAACCAGGTGCGATTGATTACATCCCATTGCCATTGGCTGTATCATGTTGTATCCATAGCATCGTCTAGTGTGCCTTTTGTCTTAGGCTGTTCGCGTCAAGAAATGAAGCAAATATATAAAGGCTAAAATTCCATGGTAGAAATATCTAGTAATTTACATAGCCCGAGTTGCAGCTTTTATGGTTTGGGATTGTGAATATGATTATATATATATATACATATCATATCATGCTATATCCCGTGTTTGCAGATTTAGATTTCGGGTGTTGTGTGTTTCAAGCTTAGATTCCCAGCATTCTTGTTGGTATCCTCCCTTGTGTTGATGACATCTCCACGTTGTTTGTTGTTGCATCCCCCTCTTTTTATGTCCAGGTGCTGTTATCAGTGCCCTGGCTGGCCAGAGCCAGAGTCTTTGGACTCAAGGACTATGAGATCTGTGGGGAAATGAAAGGCGATTCAAAAGGAACTGGAACAAAACCTGGGAGGATTTGGGAGGAATCTGCGGCCTATGGGGTTGTCACGGGCTTGTCTCAGATTTTGGAAGCCTATGCCATCCCATGGTTTCTGAGGCAGATACTCTCACATGGGCACAGACCAAGTTTTGGCAATCAGACAATATTTTTTTTTGAAAGAGTCTGAAGTATTAGAATAAGGTCATCTTGAGGAATCCTGGAAATGAACACGATCAGTCTGACCAAGTCGATATTCTCTCAAATTGACCACCTCATGCCATGTACTTAATTTCCCAGTCTATATTCTCATCATAGATATACTTATGCATAAATGTGTGTCGTCTGTGTATGTAATGTGTGTGTGTGTCTGTGTCAACCTCTGCGTGCCATGGTCAAAACTTGGATATACCTTTTCAAGGGGATGGTCATCCCCCAGATTTTCATTGGTATTCATACATAGTATCCCCTATAGATAATTATATTTATTCTACATAATTATTCTATTAATGTGGGTAAAACAATAATAAACCACCCATTTGGGAATGGTTTATACCACCTATTTATGGTGATTTTGGGGATGGTGTATTATTGTTTTACCAACATTATTACCTTTGAGATTCTATTGTGGGATGACCATTTCCCATAGATCAGGAGTGCGGATCCTGAGTCAACTTCAATCGGAGTCGACAGATGTGCGCCTCGACTGCAATCGGAATCGGAGCCGTTGATGGTGGGGGTATGGTCTCCCTTTTGGTGGAACTTAATGTCTACAAATATACATGAAAATGATATGCAATGATTGTTGCACAGGCAGGCAGGTTGGTAGGTAGGTAGGAAGATATAGATGATATTGATATATTGATATATGATATGATGATGATGTGATAATATGATAAAACATGTTATCTATGATATATGCTATATGATAGATAGAGATATATTATATATTATATATTATATATATGATATATGAAATATGATATACAATAACTGATAATATACATTGAATGATATATCATAAAGTTGTATGTGTATATATATATATATATACGCGCAACGCCTGGGCTTTGCCCAGGCGTTGCAGCGTAGAGGCTTCCCATTACCAAACAAATGTTGATGCAACTTCGCAAAATTCCTATGGGAAANTATACGCGCAACGCCTGGGCTTTGCCCAGGCGTTGCAGCGTAGAGGCTTCCCATTACCAAACAAATGTTGATGCAACTTCGCAAAATTCCTATGGGAAAAACCACAAAGGAACTAGGTAATATTAAACGTCCACCCAAGTTAAACTTCACTTTACATTCATTGAAGATCTTCAATCAGGGTTTAATTCTCCTACCCCCGTCAAACTTCTACATTCATTGAAGACCCTAAATAAGGGTTTAATTCTCCCACCCCCGTTAAACTTCTACATTCATTGAAGACCTTCAGTAAGGGTTTAATTCTCCAATCCCCATGAAACTTCTACATTCATTGAAGACCCTCAATAAGGGTTTAATTCTCCCACCCCCGTTAAACTTCTACATTCATTGAAGATCTTCAATAAGGGTTAATTGTCCCACCCCCATGAAACTTCTACATTCATTGAAGACCTTCAATCAGGGTTTAATTCTCCCACCCCCGTTAAACTTCTACATTCATTGAAGATCTTCAAT
>BGPT01000138.1:839-36782 GCA_003297045.1 Symbiodinium sp. clade C Y103 | reverse complement strand
GATGATGATGATGATGATGATGATGATGATGATGATGATGATGATGATGATGATGATGATGATGCGTCGCCTGTCGTCATTGCGGGCCCGGGCAAAGCCCAGGCATTTGCCGTATGTATATGTATGTATATGTATGTATATGTATGTACATGTATGTACATGTATGCATATGTATGCATATGTATGTTTATGTCTGTATATGTATGTATATGTGTATATATATATGTATGTATATGTATGTATATGTATGTATATATATATGTATGTATATGTACGTATATGTACGTATATGCATGTATATGTATGTATATGTATGTATATGTATGTATATGTATGTATATGTATGTATNTGTATGTATATGTACGTATATGTACGTATATGCATGTATATGTATGTATATGTATGTATATGTATGTATATGTATGTATATGTATGTATATGTATGTATATGTATGTATACGTATGTATATGTACCCCCAGGCCGGGTGTGCCGCCCAAAGGTTTATCATGCGACCAACTCTTTAGGGTTTATTTAGGGTTTGTTTAGGGTTTGTTTGGGGTTTGTCTAGGGTTTGTTTAAGGTTTAGTTAAAGTTTCATTTAGGTTTTTTTTTATGGTTTTTACTTCGGGTTTATTTAGGGTTTGTTTAGGGTTTGTTTGGGGTATGATGTTGATGTTGTTGATGATGATGCTGAAGAAGAAGAAGATGATGATGATGATAATGATGATGATGATGATGATGATGATGATGATGTTGATGAAATAAGTAGACATGAGGGAGTAAATTTTCGTCATCCGTTTGCCCAAACGGACGACACGGAGAATCTCACAAAACATTGGCCCTGCGCAGTCAAAACGCACTTTNGTCATCCGTTTGCCCAAACGGACGACACGGAGAATCTCACAAAACATTGGCCCTGCGCAGTCAAAACGCACTTTCCCGGGCAGCACACCCGTCCTGGCCCCGTATATGTATGCATATGTATGTTTATGTCTGTATATGTATGTATATATGTGTATATATATGTATATATATGTATGTATATGTATGTATATGTATGTATATGTATGTACATGTATGTATATGTATGTATATGTATGTATATGTATGGAAATGTATGTATATGTATGTATATGTATGTATATGTATGTATATGTATGTATATGTATGTATATGTATGTATATGTATGTATATGTATGTACATGTATGTACATGTATGCATATGTATGCATATGTATGTTTATGTCTGTATATGTATGTATANTGTATGTATATGTACGTATATGTACGTATATGCATGTATATGTATGTATATGTATGTATATGTATGTATATGTATGTATATGTATGTATATGTATGTATGTATCTATGTATGTATGTATATATGTCATTCTATGTCATCTTGGTTTGTGTATATACAAATCTATCATATCAGCTGTCTTTCTGGTCGACTGGTCGGCTCTTTCGAGATCCATGGGCTGAACTAGAAACCAACGTGGTAAAACCACTAAACCACCACCACCCAAATGTTGTACTATGGCTATGGCTCAAAATTATGGCTCCAAAAATGGTCATTTTAAATGGTAAGTGAACATAAACCAACCAGTTATGGGGTTCATAATTTTGAGCCATACCCCTATAAAGCTTGGTAAAATCATTCCCAAATGGTAGGTTTATGGCAAAAGATCCCATACATCAAAAAATCAAATCGCAGACAGCTGAATTCTGTGCTCCACATTTGCTCCTCGGCCTTTTTCTCGGACCTGCCGCACTGGTATCTATAGATCATTCGCTTCCCACTCTCTTCTCATATACATGACACAACAAGGACTTGTCTGAAACTGGGGAGGCCATTTCTTGATCTCGGACATAGTGCATAAGATTGAATAAACCATCAAGGTTGGAGGTCTTCCACCAAATTTTCAGACAATTCCCGCTTCAGGATCCTTCCGAAAGGAAGGGTTCATCAAGCGGATGATCCCTGGTCTTAAAACACTGCAAAAGTGCTGATCATCATCTCATGTAAAATTGCAACTATGGTTGATATATGTTAATGTTAACATGATCGTCAAATAAAAAGGCTTACATCAGTCTTACATACATATATATTCATACACTATAATATATATATATATATTTCCTGCAAGTAAACCTACTCATATCCATGTCATATTCTCATGTGAGATATATCGAAATCACTTTCCAGGGACCATCCCGATAGATTTACTCTGTCCTTGTGCCCGGCTGATTTACGGAACACATGGGTTGATCTGCTCCGGTACCATGGGCTGTGCCTGCCCCCAAGATTGAAGAAATAACTTAATACAACTTAATCATCAAACATGTTGGAAAACGGAGATTCCACCAAGAAATATGGGGTTTGATGTATGATTCATGATTCTATGACAGGTAAGTTGGCTTGCAACTACAAGAACTAACTAGGACGCATGGCAGATATAACTACACTTGAATAGGTTTGCATAGGTTTGCAAACAAACTTACACTTGAGAGGGCTCCAGTTGGTCTATAGAATTTCTGGGACCATTGGAAAGTGCTCCAACATCTCCGAAATTATTTCACTATGACTGAAATCATGACTTTCTATAGCTTTTTTCTTCACCAAACAACCCGTCCTCTCCCATTCTTTTAGGTCCGTTGGTACCCCCCGTGGTACTATCCCAGAACCCCCCAAAAAAACACGGCCAACTTGTAGGGCCCTCGGTAAAAAGTGACCGGCCGTTGGAGGGTCGAAATTTGGGTGTTGGGACCCCAATTTTTTGGCAACTTTGGAGAATTGATGATAATTGGGATTTTGGGAGGTACGATATTTTCAGACAAACCCATATATGAGATAGTTGATAGTTGCATAATGCTGCATACATATACTTGATATGAAAGTTTACACATTAAAATAAATGGCGCGCTTCTCTTGCAAGGAGCCAGCCATGTGGCCGTGGGAGCAACATGGGCTATCAATGGACCGACAATTTCTATCATTTTCAGTATCAAATCATTTAATATGGTAGCTACATGTATCTACCAGCAATTATGAGCCATAGCTATGTTGAGTTTCTGTGCACAGGAGCTGACCCCCAAAACAGCCAGTGGCAGTCTAATTCAAAGCATCAAGCATCGAAACACCGCGACGCTTCAGAGACCAATATTTACAAGTAGGCCAAGAGCGCCTTGAGCTTGTTGAAAGTGGGAAACACAAATTCAATTTGTGCCATGAAAGTTCTTTTCAAATCCCATGACAAACTGGTTGGATCTGGTTGGTACTTCCTATTCTGGAACAAGAATTCGAACCAGGAGGTAGAGCTTACCCTGAGAATCAATCAACAACCGGGTATACCGCCATATTAAGCTGAAGCAATTGCGAGAAAAAAACGCCGCAGATTCCTTAGCTTATTCGCACCAGGAGGCCAGTGGAAAGTGGAGAAGGAGGTGACTGGATTGGTAGGGTGGGCTATGGCAACAGATTCTCAGTCCCAAGGTCAGGAAATCCTCCCCACTAGGCTTACGTGGTTCTTAGAAAAACCTGAGGACCCGGTTCCAAGAATTGTCTGGTTTGCACATGTTGGTTGGCTCCCACTTGTTGTTCACAAGTTAAATCATCATTTCATGTCGCATATTACATATTTTAGGCCACCCCAAATGGGATGCACCCGAAAATCACCGGTTTTTTCGGGGTCGTCGGCTGCCCCATCCCTTCAGGCCAGGGCACTGGATGATGAAGGCAACGGAGGAACCACAGAACCGTGATTGACGAAGCCCGACGGGAGGCGCGGGGCTGTGGTCGGTGGTGGTGGAATCCACCGGAAGATTGGATCAATCTCTGGTCCTAGTCGTGGGACCCTGAGGGCGGGAAGGTTTTCATGCTGGATGCTTCTTTTTTTTGTTCTATAGGGCTTTTTTCTCAAGCTAAGAAAAAGAACTAGATGGAGCACCACATTGTAGCACCAACTCCCACCATTTCGCTGACCCACAATATCCCACAAACACAATGTCGGGCGAATCTGAACCGCCAAGAACTGCAAATAAGGGCTTGGGAGGGTCTCCTGGGAGAGTCGTCGGTTGAATCCCCATGATAGCAATGTTCTGATCGGAGTGGAGCCCTCCAAATTGGGTGGCCGTGACATTTTCAATGGTAAGATATTGCGCGGTCTGGATGCATAGGTTTTAAAATGTCTGAAAAGTTTGTGTTTTCAAGGGTGACCGTCGGATCTGCCACGTCCGGCGATCTTCTGTCATTCTAGAATGACAGAATCACCTTTGACCTTGTATCTCCCTGTTTAAATGAATTCCGCACCAGAAGCAATCCACCAAGGCTCCAGTTGACAAAGGTCCTATAGGTCCGGTTCCCAATCCGCTGATAGGTCCGATCGGTCCGATAGGTCTGGCAGGTCTGACAGGACCGCCAGGTCCAACGGGCCCAACGGGTCCAACAGGTCCAGGCAGCGCTTGCGGCACTGGGCGCAACTGCAATGCCATGCCTTCTTCCTCTCGTCCATCTAAGTATCCTTGCAGCAACTTCCGAACATAGGGATTCTTGCGTGCTTCCTTAGTGGTGCAAACATGGAACTTCTGTTGGGGAAAAAAACACAATGAAGAAAGGTGCTGTCTATGTAAAAAACGTGTGCAAGTGTGTCTGCGAATGCAGTATGCATGTCCTGTCTTGTAATGTCTTGTAGTGTCTGCAGTAGATGTCTGCAGTACCCTCTGGTAATCAAACATGGCAATTGGAAATCCCCAATAAATGGAGGTTTATAGCTGGGAAAATCCCCTACAAATGGTGGATTTTCCATTGCCATGTTTGATTACCAAAGGGTATATGTGCATACTTACAACTGCACAGAGCCATATTTCTCATTTGCAAAGCCATGGAATGATGCTGAACTGGACTCGAAGGATCAGCAAATGGGGCGGGGTAGGGTGATGACGAAGTGTCACGCGAGTTTGGATCGGTAGAAATGGTTGAACATTATCCACAGTATTTTGACAGTTGCCATATATAGCCATGTGACCGACAGCTGTAGGGTGAGACTTTCAGGTTCTGTGCAACAGCCGCCACAGAAACAAAAACAAACAAAAGTAATGAATCATGTGTTTAGTATCTATTCACCTGGATCGGGATCTCAAAAAAGTGGCACCCTGGTTTTCGCATCAACAACTGGTTTTGCTTATGGATGTTCATTCCCTTTTTATACATGTGTGAAGCGAAGTGGCACCGGCCCCACCGGAGTTGCTTTTGCCATTCTTGGGATGATTTCCACCGAGAACCATTGGATTCCAAGATGCCCCACATTGGTTCAGCTAGCTTGAGTCACTTGCAAATTGTGGCCCTTTATCCGTATATGAATGTATCTACCTATCTATCTATGTATCTATCGATCTATCCAACTAGCTACCTATCCACCTAAATGTCTATGCATCCGCCTATTCCTCCTTCCAATTACCAATCCATCTATCCATGAATCAATGATGTATCCAGTCCTTCATCAACCCAGGTGTCTATCCATCCACCTGCTTGCCTACTTAACTACATAATCTCTCCACTTGCTCTATCTACCAACCTACCTCTTAATCTATCTAAAGTTTTTTTTAATGTATAGCTGTCTATATATATATAGAGTATATATCCATCCATCCTGCCATCTACCTATCTATCCATCTATCTATCCATGGACAAAGAAAACCATTGATCCATCTATTTGTCAATCTATCCGTACATCTATTGGTCTGTCTACCTAGCTTCCTATCTATCCATCTACCTACCATCCTATCTCTATACCTATATCTACCTACCTACCTATCCATCTATCCAACTATCCACCTTTCCATCTGTCTATCGAACTACATAGCCATCTGGCTGCAGCTCCATTGCCTATCCATCTTTCTACCGATCCATCTATCGTTTTTGGGCACAGCAGTTCCCCAATCAACCGTACTCATGACGAACCCCATGAACACAACCGGACTTTGATGGGCCAAGATTTTCGCCAAATTCATTGCTCGATGCTCCCCGAAGAATGCATTCCACATCATTAAATGTCATTAAAACTACCAGTAAGCTCCAAAAAGACAGAAAAGTCATTTCTATTCATGTCTGATCATTTCTCACGATTTTCATAGGACTCTACTTGATTTGACTTTCTTGGGGGCCCTGAAAAAAGAAACCACCGGAATCGAGATTTCCCCCAGCGGATCAAGCGTCGGCTTGGAGTTCCGCGTGGATCTCTTCGAGCCTTCCATCATGCTGTAGCAGGAGATCTTGTAGGTCCGCCTGAAATTGACTCAGCATGAAACCCTATTCATCAGGGTAAGTATGTACACATGATGTAACTACCATATATATATATAGATATATGTATACATTTATACATACATACAAATATATGTATGTATGAAAATATGATACATGTTTATACATATATACAGTACACGTATATACATATGTATATATGTAGAGTTGGACATATTATAGCAATAAGTCCCCCACTTGAAATAGGGGCGGTTTGGGATGGTTGCCCACATGCGAATCTTCATATCTGGTGACAGTGTGGCGACGTCGCTCTAGATTACAAAGAAATACATGTGTACATGGGTGTGTATACATATATATATATAATTTATCAATTATACATATGATTACATATAAATACATATAATATATGATAATATATGTATATCTACAAGGGTGTGCCCGCAACTTTCAATTGGTTTACAAACCTGTGCAACCCCTTTGCCATCATTATCCCTAGTAAAACAGCTGTTCTATGAGTCTCCCCATTTTCAGGCACAGCAAATATCAGGTGGATTACGAAAAATATGTCCGATCATATCCCCATTCAATCCCCACATTTGGAAGCTCCATTTCATATCCCCTGCTTTTATGGTGGATCAAACCCAAGAGCCACAACGATTTGGAATATCCTCTTATATCCCCAATCCAAAACAGTGGGACCTGACCATTCTTGGCCCCCATACTACATCCCTTGTTTTGCTTGGTGATACAGCTTCCCACTTGGGTTGCTTGAATTACCATTGTTAAAGTGATCCACAAAGAACAACAGCCACCATACGGTGCCATATCTTTACCGGAGTTGGTTTCGCCCATGGGATTGGTTGCGGTTTAAGGTGATGAAATCACTATAGTTAAATGGGGTAACATGAGCCAGTACCTTTTGTTTGTGGCTTATACCGTATACCTGCAGTAGTGTTGGTTAAGAAAAACAAATCTGAGTCGAGTCTTCCCATTTTTGATTCATTTTTTCATACTCTATTCCAAGTATTCCAAGTGAACAGCCACAATGGCTTTTCATATTCTATTCCCAGTGAACAGCCACAACAAGACCTGACCTTATGTCTATCCCCATTTTAGATCCCTTATGTTCCTTATGTTTGTTGGTTAAATCCACAACAGTGACCTGACCTTTTGCCCAGCCCCATATTATTTGATAATGAATTACAACTATTCCAACAATTCCAAGTGAATATATGGAGATTTCCTAAAATTGAGGGTGCCCCAAATCATCTATTTATATATCGGATTTTCTATTCTAAACCATCCAGTTATTGGGGATCCCCTACGACCCAGCGGAAAGCACCACATTTTCAAGTACCCTCTGGTAAACATACAAAAAGCTATGGAAAACCACCATGTTTCATGGGAAAATCCACTATTTCTATGGCAATTTCCCATAGCTTTTTGTATGTTTACCAGAGGGTATTCCACCAGTGAGGACCGGCCCCCCGGACCCGACCTTGTACTTGTCGCGTGTTTGTTTCCGTGGTCGGTGCGTCGACTTCACTTCGCCGTGAGGAAGATGGCCTCGGAACAGGAGGAAACCCGTTCTGAAGAGACGTGGAAGGGTACAAGGGATCAACAACAAGGATGCTCATGGATTTTTAAAACTTGAGAATTTAGAGTGTTTTGATGGATTGACACATCAACATTTTGAGTATGTTGATAAATTTAATGATATAAATGTAGGAATTGATGGAAATTACCACCAAGAACTACAATTCTGATGGATCTGAATGGATCTTTTACGTATCACAACTCCAAAATAACTCAAAATGATAGAAAGGTTGAACACCTAAAATTTATACACATGCTAGAACAACTTGTCTTTCTCTTTGAAGAAATAAAGGTGCCTGTCAAAGAAACCATGTTCTTCTAGTCATCAATTCTGGCGTAATGTGGAACGAAAGCACTGGAATGATGAGAGGTTGTCAGGCAGCTGCCATCGACCACAATTCGTATGCTGAAGTCTTTTCCATGATTTTGTCCTTGGAACATTTTTGGCGGATGAACATGTTTTCTGGCTCTGAAGCCGTGGTGTCTTTCACTTTCGCAACATGTGCGATGCCAGCGAGGAGGACAGCTGTTGTTACCTGCAGGTGCCTTGTTTAAGAGGAAGGAAGCGGTGGTTAAAGAACGCGAAGTGGTTTGCAAAATGATGTCCAAGTACTTTGACATGCTTTGCGAGCTTAGTGATAAGTACTACGAGACGAAGCCTGAGCGTAAGGATATCTCCACATGTCCAGACTTTGCAGCTATGGTAAATGTTTCTGGCCCTTTCTTCAAAATGCCGTGTGTGACTGCAGAGCGGATTGCCTCCTGTCCCTCCCCAGCAAGTTTGCACACAAGTTTCAGGACTGGGTGCTGAATTTGGAATGGGGAGAAGGGGAAGCTGTGAGCAGTACAGAAATGTACATTGCCTTTGCACTTTGCACAGGTATGATGGTATGATGGTTCCAGTCCAAATCAAGGACAAACAATATGCCTTGCGTATGGATTCAGTGCTGGCCGACCAATTCAAATTGGATCTGTCAAGACAGTCAAGAGTTTGGATCAACTTCCTGAAATGGTGGCTTGATGGTAGCGACACACCGATAGCAATGCAGCCTGTCAAAGCCCTGCGACCTGTGGGGTTCTCAATTGCCATAAAAGGGTTCCTCAAATGACCCGCAATGCCTAATGCTGTTGAGGCTCTCATGACTCTCTGGCGGTACTTTCAGCAAACAACCAAGAATCATAAAGTTATGAACCGCCCATGGTGTGTCCATGGTATCCCAGCGGGTGGATGAGATTTTCAGAAGTTGTGCATAGTTTCGTGACTGGAGCTAAGCTGGCTCCATTCATGGCCAACGCGGCAGTCATCTGGAAAGTGGAAAGTCATCAATTTCTCGGGAGTTTCATCCAAAATATCCCTTTCACCAATATTGAGCAGCATTCGGAACAAGGCAAATTCCTCAGAAAGAAGGGCGAACGCAAACAGGAAACAATGGGAAGCTCAACTAAGCTCAACCCCCAACTCTGAGATTGTCTCAGCCACTCTTGGAGTGGTGCTCAAAACCCAAACCATATACCAGTCAGGCTGATGACCACTTCCAAATGGGATAAATGCCTGGAATATTGACCAAGATTTAATCAGATTTACTCTAACAATTTCCCAAATCAAGGTAGATCTACTGTATTACACCAGCCATCTAGAGCATCTGGAACTGCTCAGATCCAGCAATCCAACAACGACCCAAGGGATCCAAGGGGCAGTACGGACAGCCCACTCCCTTCGAACAACCAACGCTGGTAAAGAACACGCAGGGGTCGCAGCGGCCTTTCCTCAGAGGCGCCGGTGAGCTTGTGTCAGGGACAGGATGCATATATGCCAAGTATCCAGCAAGAAAAAGGGAATTTGACAGTATGGGCCCATCATGGCCCATCTGTAATATAAAACCTCAAGCCAATAGGATCTAGATATTCTGCTCAGTTTCAGCAGTGTCTGCAGATTTCAACACATTCCCAGTCCCATGAATTTGGGCAGCAATCGGGCATCAGTGTCAAAAAAAGATCATTCCATATCCCATGAAAGTTATAGAGTTTGCCACCACCTTTTCCCAGCAGCTTGTGGCAAGGAAACTTAGTTTTACAGCTTGTGGCAGGTGAAACTACCACAGCTGCGTCACCGCTTTTTGTTTCCACTTAATTCGTGTTTGTCCAGGAAGGGGGCTCATCGCCTATGTCAGTTTCATGGCATGATGATACGGCTGGACATCCAGATCTACTGTTGGTTTGTTTACTGCCCAAAGGCTTTCAGGGCTCGTAGCCTCCAGTACCTAACATAGATATGGAAAATCCATGAACGTCCATGATTCGTTCCGTTCTGGAATTGATCTACAAACGGACTATTTTCCATATCTATGTCAGTCAGCAGAAGGGTAACCCACAAACGTCTAAGATCATCCACTTTTCTTCCCCAGTGCTCTGAATTCAGTGCCAGTCCTCCCTGGCTTAAGACGAAGCCACCATCAAAACCACATCTTTACCCAGCTTTACCCAGCATTGAATCATTGAGTTGGTGCAAATCAACATTTGCATGAAATTAAGCGTTTCTTGCGGGTGAAACGTCAAAATTAAGGGCTTCTTGTCGGTGACATGTCAAATGCATCTCTTTCAAAAGTTACTGGCAAACCTTTTCACCATTCACCAGCAACTATTCATCCTTTATCTACTTTCTACCTACCTACCTACCTACCTACCCACCTACTCGCCCACCGGTCCATCCAGCCATCCATTCATCTCTCCATGTCCATGTGCATACACACCCTAAAAGCGGTGCGGGTGATGTCCACTATTGTGTTTGTTGATCTATAACCCCATTTAAGTATAACTAGAAACACCACAAACCCGAGGTAGCTAGTGAACTAAACAAACCTAAACCAACTGAGAGAACGAACTGTGGCATAAATATAGTCCTTAACAGTCATAACTGGCTCAGAAAACCTCATTTAGGTATAGGTCCAATGTGTCACCGTAGTTGCAGGAATTATTTCATCCCATGGCCATAACTGTTGAGAGCCAAGATTTAGCAGCACCGTGCCGAGATTCTCATGCCTGTCGCTCGTATACTTGGTGACGATTTCCACCACAGGATGCTCGGGCTGCGGCAAACTCTCGGCTCGCTCTGTGTCGGTGGTGCCTGGGAGTCGCGGAAGACGAAACAAGATTCTCGGCTTTATGGGATTAATGTGGTAAACCCAATAAACCTACCATTTGGGGATGGTTTTATAAAACCCATGAAGATGGTGATTTTGGGATGGTTTATTGTTGGGTTTCCCACAATATAATCCTTTCCCCCAAACACTAAACCCCCAATACTAAACACCTTGGGTAGTTTTTAGTATTAGGGGGGTATTTAGTATTAGGGGACCCTAATACTGAATTTCGGACCTTAATACTTAAAACTATTTTGTTCAATTTCAAAATCAATTAAATTCCTGTTTAAAACGCAATTAATACGTTGCAAAAAAAATGAATTTCGAAGCGGACCCTAATATTAAATCAAAATCATTATTTAAAAAATTAAAAAGCAACTTTTTTTTTTTGGTTTTAACTGACGGACCCTAATCATAAACATCACGGGGTTGACTAGTTATTATTATTAGAGGGTGAAACCCCAAAATGGTACCTTAATTCTTAAATTGTTTTCTAAAGGGGATCGATTAAAAGTCAAATTGGCCAACCTCAAATTTTCCAAAATTGGAGATGGACCCTAGTTTTTAGTATTGGAGGGGGGTTTAGTGTTAGGGGGAAGGGATTACTGAATTTTCAACGACTTTCATTCTGGGATATAATTTGATATAATGGGTATATAATGGCATGGACCATCCCCCAAACTTCATGTGGGAAAGCAACTCCTTGGCTCCCCATGCCAGGGAAGACAAACACCGAATAATAGCTCCGAACAGCTCCCTCCTAACCACTGCAATGCCATCCCCCCAAAGCCACCGTTCGACCACGAGAATTACCCATCTTTAGATGAAGATAGGCCTGCAACCCCCTTTTTGGCAGGGTTTATGTCGGTTCAGTGGATGGTCACGGGGCCGTAACGTCAGTCAAGGATGTTCTCATCAGATTCCCATCCCCATTTCTGGAAAGTCTCTAGGGGAGCGTTGGACTTGTTGGATTTTGAGCCTGTTCTTAATCACATCAACATTTTGTTTTCTGGCACAAACCCCATGTATGGGACCCAAAGACTCATAAATCCAATACTAAATTCAAGGTTTCTGGTCGCTGCTTAGTATTAGGAAAGGATTCTGCCTGGACAATTGGAATACCTATAAAGCCCCCATTGGAGATGATTTTTGTTTGTTAATTCGAAGTTTTTCCGCTTTGAGACATGTTTCTTTTTGACTTCTGGAGCCTCTTTTCCCACCACATCCACCTAGACCCTCAATTCACCGAAAAAACACACGACAAAACATAAATTATGCAACCGAAGTTCGGAGTCTTATACAGGTCCATGTTATGTTTTGGGAGGTCAAAAGTTTTTGGCCCAATCCCAATAGATCTCACATTTGAACTCCCAGGAACCCTCTGAGTCAGCTGTCAGAAAGTTTGGGAGGATGTCCGGGAGCCCTGGTAGCCCTCGTTTGGTCGGACCATTCATCAAGTCATCCTGTAACACAGCGAACCATCCCGACGATGATCCTCAGAGGATGGCCATTGAGGCTGGCCATATCGGTGGATGGCAAAACATGAGGTGATATAAAAGACACATATTTTGCAAATAAATATATGATTATACTCTAAGTCTTTCAATAGAAGATGAATATGATGAAGAAGTAAGCAAAACTAGGAAATATCACCAAATTGGTATCATGATGAATTCAATCTTCATTTTCAGGATGATTTTTAATTTGCGGCAACCCGGCTGACCTGCTGACATTTCCGTGGATGATCAGCAAGACAGTGCACTTGTGATTGGCATGGTCCCATTTTTGTTGCTTGGTTGATAAGGTTTCCATCATGGGTTGTGATAATCCTCATATACCTATCTAAAAATCACCGTACCCACCATAGAATCTGACAGCCATCCTTCATCAATTCTATCCCCGTTTGTTTCATTCTTGTGATGTTTAAATTCCCCAATAATCATCGACCAATTGGTAGAAGACTTGGGTGGCCACCAACACGGTGGTATCCCAAACACGATGTCTGGCTTGGTTTATAGGCCTATTAAATGTAGAATACTGTAGATATTTGAGTGTTTGCGAAAATGGGGGTACCCCCAAATCATCCAAGTCTAGATGGATTTTCCATGAACTAAACCATTGAGCTATTGAGGATTCCCCCATCTATGGAAACCTCCATATATCTGCCAGAAACCCTAGTGACCTTGTGAAATGTCCGCGAACTTTGCCATGCAAAAAAGGGTCACTACCTTGACCCCAACGAGGGATAGAGATCGAGTCCAGTCCAGAAATGTGTGTAGTGTATACTTGCGCAGAAATAGATATATCATATATGAATAATTCATTTTACAATATACATGCATGTTTGAAGGCCAGCAATGAGCCAATATGCATGCATGCATGCATGCATGCCAATGATTTATTCTTTCAATTCCCACAAGCCACCATCCAAAAATGGTACAAAAAACCGAACCATTGATTAACTTGGTCAAAAAGAAATTGGCACCACACCTCCTGTCCCCAACCCCAGCTTGATACCATCAAAAAAAGCATCGAGAAGAGGCTGGAGAGGAGTCCATGTTGCGACCACGGGAAAGGTGCGCCATTGTGGGAGGGGGGGAACTCCACACGTGGCGACTGGCCTAGGAACGCCCTCGTACCAAATCTTGCCCCCGGGATGCCACGGAAATTCCGTGGCTCCGGCAATGGGTCAGGTCCGGCGCGGGGCGGTCGCAGTTGAAACACAATTTCAGGAGGATCCCTGGAGATTTATCGAACTGCAATAGCAAAGCCTTGAGTTAGTTTGTTGATTTGAAACAAAGAAGGAGCCATTTGAAAGAACTCCAGGGGTCCTCCCACAAAGCAGGAGCTTCTCAACTTTCAGGTGCCCCCAGCCCCAAAACACAACGACTTTGAGAAGTCGGCCGGGGGAAGGGCACCTGAGTGTCCCGAAACACCTACCCCCGACGAAACGGCCGCGGACAAGACACAGTTCAGAAGGTGTTCCCCAGGTCGTCAGACCAACTCTGGATAAATTCATCCGATGCATCCAACGATGAACTATGGGGCATCAACTTGACTTAAATCATTTAAACACAATTGGAATTAATTGGACATCACCCAACCACCAAAGAGGAGTGTCTTCAATATTCTTTAAATTACCCAATGGTGATGTTTCGATACTTGAGACTTCCAACATGTGGGTTTGTCTAAAACTTGGATACCCCTAAAAAGCTGCATGTCAGCATGTTCCCTATATAAACATAAACATATCTTGGGGATAAAACATCATGTTCAGACACACCCATGCTCAAAAGGGGGGTGGCAAAGCTCTGGGACCTTTCGAACAGCTTGGGAACTTTGGACAAATTGGATCAATGTTCATGGCGAGCCAACCTCTGCCCACAAAATGATAAATTGCTAAAGATGGCTATAGATATACTATAGATTTAGATGGTGATGTTTATGGGTATATAATGTAACCAATGAACATCGGGATATAATGGAATTTACATGATACAATGGGAGAAACCTGATCCGGTACCCCCACATTAGTGGGCCCTTATTAAGGGCCAACCTTAATCACCAACAACCACGGAGGGTCACCGACATGGGGTGCTGGTCAATCCCCATATGGATGGATATTGGATGAAGATTGGATGGGTATTGGATTCACATCCACGGGCCCAGGCACAAAATCATTCCACAGTGGTTCAAGAGAATGCCATGCGGGGCCAGATTCCTAGAGGCTATACCTTGCTTCTGGTAATCCAACATCGCCATGGAACATGGAAATCGTAGGTTTTTATCATCTCTTTCATGGGTAATGTTCCATGGCTTTGTTAACAAAAGGTAATATGTTTCATGACATTTCCGTAGATGATTCTATAGCATACCCTCTGGTAAACAGCCACATCACTATTGAAAATCACCATTTTTCATGGAAAAATCCACTGTTTCTATGGCCATTTTCAATAGCTTTTTGTGTGTTTACCAGAGGGTAATCCTATCTCCCGTATCCCATGATAACTTTGGATGTGACCATCAACGTGTCATACTTTCTGTGCTGGCGACCTTCGGGTTCCCCCAGTTGTGGCCCTTCGCAGTCGTAAATGGGATGAAATAACTCCATATAGCTCCTGCATCTAAGACAATCTAAGATTAGAAATCACTTCAATGAAGTTTTCCAAGCCAGTTATAACTGTTGTAGCAGGGCTATCACTGCCGCATCCAACTTTTTTCGGCCATCCTTCGATGTGCCACCCTTGCATCTTACAAGGGCTGCGCGCTGCGCGCTGCGGAACCGCAAGGAGATCGCGGTTGCGTCGTGTGAATAGCCCTGAACAGCTATGCGATTGTAAGCCAGCTATAACTGCTGAGGACTAAAACTGAAAGGCCATGGTTTTTCATATAGTTTTCCAATGATTTTCCTATTGAAGCTAGAAGGCTTCGAGTTCCAGGTTCGATTCTCGCGAGGTGTTTGGCCTTCTATGTGACGGATCTTCATTTGAAACAAATAGGCCACATGACTTTTGTTTAGGGCAACCGAAGAAGCGGGGGGGGGGGAGAAGCCATTTTGCGGGGACCCTGCTATAGTGCACCCGTCGCTTCAAGCTGGGAGCCGTCGAGATGTACAGTGCAATAGATGGCTACACATAGCTACACGTAGCTATATATTAAGTACATAGAAAGAAGTAAGAGCATATAGCATATATAAATCGAACCATGTATGTTATATTCTTTAATCATGTACAATATATATACATAATATTATATTATATACAATATGTACAATATATATTCCGTATTTCGGCCATGAGATCGCTCTAGGTGCTTGATCGGGGTTTCAAGCTCCCAAGGGTTCAGAGGCTGAGGCTTCCTTCAGCACTTCGGAAAGGGAAGGATCTTCTTGACCTGACAGTGGCAACCATTGGATTTTTAGCCAAGCTGTATAACTATGGTTTATGCTAGATATGGCTACATCCCAATAAATATAGTGTGTATATATATATATATGGGTGTGTTATAGTTATGATTGGCTTTATCTATATATGGGGATATAACTTCATTGGTGTCTGAAAATAGAGTCTATGTCTATATCTGAACATATATGCCATTTAGTAGAGAAAATCATCATAAACCAATGGAGGTATCAATGGATTGGTTTAAGGGAAAATCTACAGGAAACCATGGATTTTCCTATGAAATATAGGTGTTTCCTGTAAATTTATCATTAACCAATCCAATGAACCATGGATTTGAATCGCCCAAATTGCTGAATTCCGAAAGATTTCCCACCAAGTCTGGAATAACCTATATGTTTAACCCAGAATAAAATAAATAAGCCCTCAGTTGGCTGGGACGGCAGCAGTTTTAATAACATTGAGTAAGAAGTTGTGATCTTGGAGCCCTTCAAGCTGCATGCCTATGATGCTGGCTGGGAATCCTTCTTTCTTGAAACCATTGATGATGGGGAAAGTCTACTGTATGCGAAATTTCCACATTGGTTGCGCAACATTTGATACATGATCCTAGGTCCTGTCAAAGTCACAAACCTGAAAGGTGTGGCCCCCCTCGATAGGTATGAGCAACTTTTTTTAAACAAAGCGAACGTTTCTTGTGGAAACGTCTACAGTCTGCAGTTGCATCAGTCGTGAAATAAGCAAACTGTTCAGTGAGAAGCCCCAGGGTTGGTATCCTAACATATCCTAACTATATGGAGGTTTTCTAAAATAGAGGTACCCCCAAATCATCCATTTCTAGATTGGGATTTTCCATTATAAACCATCCATTTTTGGGTACCCCCATTTTAGGAAACCCCAATATAAGACTAAAGTCTTTGTCTTTGGTACGTGGGATTTGTTTGTATCCACCCACTGTTTCACTGCGGTCTCCGAGGGTTTGTTGATCCCCTGCCAAGAGCGAAATTTCGAGTGGCTTATGATGTAAATACATCTACATCTAACCCCGAAAATACTAAACATGCTATATATAATATGCTATAATTATCCATCCGGTTGTTTTTAAATATAATTCAATGCCTAGTTCCTACAATCAAGGCAGCTGAAAGACCTGTGGATCATGCTGGAGTCTTGGAGATCGTGAAGAAGCACCAAGCTGCAAAGTGCGGTGATTTTTTCTGAGTTTGATAAAACTGGAAACTGCGAAGAGGTAATAAAAAAAACATGTGATAACCAAGACATATGCAAAGACAAACCCTATGTCACTATTCTACCATTTTTCTCATGTGGATTTATCATGATTTATCGAGTTTTAAGGGGTTCTGAAACCATCTGAGTTACTATATTGCAAAATGTTGTTCCTTGGAACTTGGGAAAAAAAAATCAAGTGAAAATAAGTGAACTACATTAAAACACACTTCTATCAACGATTGGGTACAAATTAAATCAAAATAACGATTGGGCATAAGTTTACATATACATGAAAATGGATTTGAAAAATACTTAGAATGTAGTAAGCCCAAACAAAGATAGAACATATTAGAAAAGTGAATCCAAGTACAGTAAATTATTTATAGGGCACTGCCGGGCACTTTTCTATCTTTTTCGGTTGTTGCTGTATCTCGAAACGACCCCCAAAACAATGTGAAAACCCCACGACTTCAGGCATCAAAAAACGGGTCCCTGAGAGACCAGCTTAGCTGCCCCATGGTGGGCTGACGGTCCAAATTCGCCTAGCCGGGCTTCAACCGTGGTGACTTGTGCATTGCCATGTGGGATTGCCGGAAGGTGATTCAAAAGAACATTTGGAACACATAAACTCTCCAGTACTTAGATATGGCAACGGGAAATATATGTTGTCTGAGCAATTCATGTATAAACAGGGCGATTTTCCATTACCAAAGGGTGAACGAAACCAAAGTGAAAGCCTGAGCTATGAGCCCAAATTGGCTATGCCGGTTTTGCCTTGCAGACACGTTTGTCGTGTTGACATGACATGTCTTCTTTGTGGTGTTTTCCGATTGGTGGGTTTTCCATTTCTTAACATAGACTACATAACCCCCGTTTCATCTTATGGTTGAACATTTTCCCAATGATCATCCACTAATTTTGCAAGGAATACAAACTTGTGTGTCAGGGTCTCTTCAGTGGCTCAGTGGCCATCTAACTTTCTGGATTCGACGTAAGTCGCGACCTGAGGTCACGACCTGCATCCGTTCTAGTTACGACCTACCGGAATTATTGATCATATCCATGTGTATCTCCTCCATATAAACCCATATAAACCCATATTTGTCCCATATTTGTAGAGGCTTACTTACCCATATATTTTTTTCCCTCTTCCTTTCAGCCCCCGTTGAAAAAGTCATCCATTACAACCATCTGCCCGCTGCGCTGCGCCTCCTGCAACTTCATCTCTGCTTCACTTCGGAATTCCTGCCTCAGGGGCCGTGTCCCATGTTTTTTTTGCCTGGCAACTTTGACCCGATATCAATTGTCGTATATACCGTTAAAGCAACACATCAAAACATATAATCATAACATATCGTAACAGAGAATTCAATGAATTCATTGAAGGATGTCAAAGTCAAACTTTCGGAAACTCAGCATGTTCTTTGATTGGCAAATATCGCGCTGCTGTACTGTCCACCAAGCTGATCGTGATAGACAAGATCCCTTTTCCCTGCGGAGCCCCCAGCTGCGATAGCAGGAAAACTACCGCAACGTTTGGGAAGTTCACTAAGAGAAACACGATTTATATGGATTTTATGTTTTTTTCACAGTACTAGGTAGGTTGGGTTATGACATGTTATAACTAATACATGTATATATATATAATATATTATATATATACATAATATGTGGACCTGGGTTATAATGGCTACCCTCTGGTGCTCAACATCTTTCAATGGACAAATGTCATTTAGGATGGGCATCGTGGGCACAACATCTATCAATGGATGGTATATGTGCAGGTTGCCAGGTTTGCTTATTGGAGGGTAATTATGTTCCCATCACTCCTTTTCTTCGACAAGGCTGCGCCGGTTTCCGCGCAGCAAAGCGCACGACAATGTGAAACGATCCGAAAAAACGTTGCGGATCACTGATTTTCTGGTTGGTGGCTTGAACTCATCCCACACACTATCAATAAATTTAGTGATTTTGGATGTTTTTTGGATCATCATGCCATATGTTGGAATGGAAAAAAAACCAGCTACTGTACTTGAAACCACCAATCAGTTATGTACACGGCCTCCCACTGGCAAGTGAACACGTGCAGTCATTGTCGCTGCACCAGCTGTAGGATGATTGTAGGATCTGGAACTACCAACATGTTTCAACTCAATTTTTGATCCCATCAAACATTAAATTCTCAATGGGCTTTCATCCCGTGAATCATGACACCCAAAGTGCCAGGAATTGGACAATCCAAATCAACTCCCCCAAATATGGCTACCTAGGAGAAGTGTGCCCTTCATTGAATGGCACCTCTAGAATGGTTCCCCAATTCCACCCCCGAAGAAGAGGCAAAGAATTGAGAGCAAGTCGATTGCTGTTTGAGTCATCTCGTAAATTATTTGGAATCCAGAAAATAGGAGCTGTAATGATGTTGAATGTTTCCTCTATGAAAAAAGGACTGTCCAATGCTCCATGGTTCAGGTTTTTGGGTGCCCCTACTGTCTCAGCTGGTTGGGAAATTCAAGAAATACATGTGATAGGTCTTGCTTCTGCATGTCTATCATTGCCACTTTTCGGTTTGTCAATATCTCGGTTCTGGTTGGTTAAATTGCTGCTTAGTGGGAATTCTTCAAACACATAAAACAGCCATTGATTCACTTGTTTTTGCATGTGCAACTTGCCCTCTCATCTCATGCTCAGGGTATGTCCTGTCACAGCAAATAAGCTTCCCACAGGGCAGCTTGAAGTAGGTGTGTAGAAAATTTGCAATTCTAGATAGTTGAAGTCTCTGGTCCAAGCATTTCAAATTGTTGAAGATATCTTTGTTGCAGGAGAAGATCTTGCAAGTAGAAACTGGAGACAAGATGGTTTCCAAACTGCAGTAACCCAACTCAACATCGACCCTTTTTTTCTCAACCATCAACTTCGGCGGATTGGAAGGCTATTTGTTTCTCGTTCAAAAACAACGGGCTTACTTGCAATACCCAGCAAAACCATGAATTTCTGGCGGGGCAAGACAGTGTCCACCCTCACCAGTTGGTTTACCCACGGATCCTCCTGGTCGCTGTGATGAGGTACGAAGGGTGACACATCAGCAGCTGCCGCTGCTGCTCCCTGGTGGGACCGCAGACTGGTTCATCACATGACATACCAGAGATCTTGAACTACTACAGATGATCTTTACAAACAAACACATCACTATTTGTCATCACACATCTGGAGCTTTCAATACGCCTCAAGATAACCAGTTTGTCAAAAGGGACACCAGCAGGAGACATGGAGGCTATTCGCATGTGGTTTTGAACAATGCACTGCATGTCGTGTGTGTTTTTATATCATAATTGTATATGTATATATATATATATGTATATATATATATGTATATATATATATATATGTATATATATATATATGCAGTAATTAGACGTAATTAGTATCTATTCAGAGTAACAGAAAAGAATTCTGCTTGTAACCAACCACTTTCCAAATTGCTTGTCCAAACGGTTCCATCTATCAGTGTCCTATTCTTCATTACCCTCTGGTAATCAAACGGGGCTATAGATAGAAAATCCTCAAACTAAAGGGAGGTCTTGCTGTGAACATCATCGAACTAAATGGTGGCACTTTTCCAGCAACCTACGTTTGATGACAGGAGGGTAGTCCATTATTCATTTTTAATTCATTTCAAGAATTCCATTGGTATCTCATTCATATCCCATCAATATATACATTGACTATATCATGATGAATTCCATAAAGAAACGCCATTATATAAAATACCGTTAAATTCTGCACAATCCCTTCTTTACATCTCATTAAATCCTCATATTCCCATGATTTTCTCATTCTATTCCAATGTTCACTGGATTGGGTTAGGGGAAAAATTACAGGAAACTTCTAGATTTGATAGGGGAAAAAAGCGGTTTCCTGTAGATTTTCCCTCCAACAAATCCAGTGAAATGCTGATTGGCATTAATCCCAAAAATTCTGCAAGATCCCTTTCCACCCATCATCCAACGCCAGGACCACCTGGGATGAGGAAGCACCTGAAAAAACGGCGGATGTTTCGTTTTCCAAGGATGTGACGGCAGATGTTCGTAAGATGTTTAGTAGGGAAGATTGGCAAACATTACTAAATTGTACTAAATTTCTATTTAAAACATATATATATATATAAATACACACAGACACACAAAAACGCAACTTTCTTGATGTATTATGAGACTGCTTGATGAACATGTCCATTTTTTTAGCGTGTAGGTAAGATTGGACATTTTTACAAACGTGTCGATACTTTAAATCTAATGCGGATGATCTACAAGATATGGACATTCATTTAGATGGTGACAAGCTAACATCACGTTGGACCATAGATTGTAAATGTGACTTTAATTGGTAGATGCTTGATGAACATGTTTATTTTTTCTACCAGCATTGTACATGGAGCGCATTCCCGTGGATAAATTTGACATTTTCAATTGCCATGTTGTCACCTAAGTGTTTTCAAGGTTTTGACATGAGCGGTTCATTCTTCTTGACGGCGCAAAGCTGCCCACCTAAAGTCTGAAATGTCGTTCGTCTCTGTGTTTGTCCTCAACTTGGTCCATGTTCAAACCCAGTTCCAAGGATTCGACCCAAAAAAAAAAGAAACTGCGGACACTATGAGTTTTCCGTGGACAAAATGAAACTGACCAGTTGTAAATCAGCTTCAGCCATCGGATTGGAATGAGATATCGACCATAAGCCTACTAGACCAATGAAATAGGTCACCTTATGAATCTCATGTGAATCACATGTGAATCCCAATTGTTTCTTGCTATAATCCCAAACGTAGATGGCTATTATACACCAACTTACCTACCGGAAAGTGTCAGTTGGTTCATAATTTGGCTAAGGATTGGATCTGCAGTGAATATATGTAAAGTATATAGATGGGCTAAGATAAGCCAACTTGTTTTTCATATACAGTATTTGGAGGTTTCCTAAAATAGGGGTACCCCCAAATCATCCATTTTCATTGGATTTTCCATTACAAACCATCCATTTTTGGGTACCCCCATGACTTAGGAACCCCCCCCATTTGGATTATGTTTACCAGCCCCGCCTATCCTTGGGCCCCGCCTCGGGGCCCTTGCGACCCGCGGCCAGCCAGTAGAGGTTGCGTCTCGCTGGTCCGAGCTGGATGAAAGTTCAGGCTGCCTCCAGCATAGCGCAGAAAACACGCTTGACGTCGGGTGATTTTTGGAGATGATTTTTTTGGTCCGTGACATTTGCCAGGAATAGAGCTCCGGAAAAGATATCAGATGATGACAAACTAAATGATAGTCACCAGATGCAAATAATACCCACAAGTCTTGAGTGTATCAGTCAAAAAGAAGGTTGTCTCGCAAACATGAGTTTGGGTCATGTAATGCAGGTACCACCCATACTACCATTCGGGGGGTATCAAACAAAATATCGCCCATAGTTCCTGGGCAAAGTGGCCGTGATCATTCGCCAAGATGAGGCCGTGTATCATGGCTAATCTTGAATACCTTGCAACAAAAAAAAACACATGTTCTTAGCTAATGTGTATATCTGTATTTGGGTACACCTAAGTTAGATGGTTAATAGTAAATCATGGTTGAGGAATTGTATCAATTACATATACCCAATTAAATCAACATTATTCCCTAAAATGATGGTTACTTGCCCATATTTTGATGCTTAACTATATGTATACAGTATACATTATATATACATACATATACTGTACATGATATATATACATATATATATATACATACATGATATATATATATATGTATATATATATATATCATGTATGTATATATACATATATATAGTATATGTATATATATCATGTACAGTATATATATATATACACACATACATATACTATATATTTACTAAATATGATATCCCCCATTCATGGTGCTCCTCCCCGATTCGGCGCACCAAAGCCCTTCCGTGGAGGTGGAGGTGGCGCCAGGGGCAATTGTGGCAGCTGCGGCTTTCCGATGGTGGCCGTGGGGGGCCCCTGGCGAGCCAAACAGCGGCCCCGTTTGGCGCAACGGAGGGGAGGCGGATGGGCTGATAGGTGGGGCCGTTGTTTAAGGCAAGTTGACGCAAATCACTTGGTTGACTGATTCCATCTGATAACTTCTAACTGATCCACAATAAGGTTGTGAACTTATAAGTTGCTAAACTAGGGCTATTGGCTATTGATGATATCACTGGTTATAGTGGCTTTACAGAGGAGAAAGCGAACTACTTAATGAAAATTATCAACCAACTTGTAATTGGGGGGCACACCTTGTAGATGTGGTTGAAAACCAGAGTTACTTGGGGATGCAGTTCCAGTTACAAGTGGAAATAACCCAATACTGATAGGGATTATATAACAACTTCTGGCGATTATTGCCATAGTCACACCCATTGATAGTCTCAACTGCACCCCCATGTACGAATATGTACGAGCTGTTTATAAAGTGAGAAAACCTTTGATATTTGACAGGGGTTAACAAATCATTTGCTTTCTTGATAACTCTATATTTGACTCGGGATCAAAAATAATGTATATAAGCAACGCTAACCACATATATTTATTGTTGATAGTTAGTAGTTTTAGATCCTCGCGATTCCTGGGATGCACTCCAGAGGCCTTGCTTCTTATAAGAAATGGAAGCTTCGCAGGCATCAAAGTTTCTTCAGCAGATACCGCTCTGCGCTCGCTTTGAGGCTTTCTTTCAGGTGAGAGGCTTTCTTTCCCTTTGAGCAGCCTCTTTTGCTCAGCCAATCCTCTCTGCGAGGCTACCGCAGATCATCCCCCTGCGCCTTCTCTCAGGACAAATCCCATCGCAGCACGCACTCTGAGCCATCAATGAAAACCGCGTAGCATGATACTCTAACACACTTCAGAATGGTATATCTATTATATACCATACCCAGTTCCTTTGTGCATGAGATAGAACTACAGTATCATATGTATCATGAATTGCTACATAGCTGCATCTTTCTGCTGAAAAGCACGATGTCGCATTCATGTTCCAGCGTGAACCCAACACCTGGAGGCGGACGACCGGTCGTCCATGTTCCGCAGGAAAGGGATACCCAAAGAAATATCAAACTATCGCTCAAGGTGGCGTCCTCTACTTATGGGATGCTATAGGTTGGTTTATGTTGTCCCATCTAGGAATAGTCACAATCACAATCAACCCGAATTTTGCCAGTGTTTCGCCAATTTGGCTAACTACGGGGCACTAATCTTGCCTCACCCTCTGGTAATTTCACGCAACAACGGAAAATCAATGCAAGTAAGGCGGCATCTGGACAAAGCTTCCAATAGCAACTGGTTCCATTAGGTTAGCAACAGGGAGTAAGTGACAATATCACCAATCTGGGGTCACAAAAAACTACAATGTGAGGCCCCCGAACGATAGCTAAGTTGGTGGGTTTATAACTCCAATTTCACTATGGTATTCTGATACGCAAATAACTATACTTTTCATGGGGTTTAGTTCACCAACAAACATAACGTGACTGGGGGCCTCAGGGGTCCAATCGCCTCCCACCAAATTGGAGGATCATCCCAGTGTATGGAGAGATTTACTATCTCAATTGTTGGATCCAGATATGGTATCTGAAAATGGGCACCCCATTCCATCCACTGTTTGATTCATCATGTTTCCTCTTCAACCAGCCATTTTGCGGGTATTAACCACATTCAAACACACCCATATATGACATTATATGACATCAAATTGGTATTATGATGTATTATGTATCTTATGAAATATCCTCATTGTACTTGGTGTATCTTGGTTGTATTTCATGTCTTATCACCAACATTTTTTTGGTGGTGAAATTCATGGAAATTCCCAATAGGCCTTGGATATAGCTGGAGTTCCCATAGTTTTCATATCTTAGTCTGACTTCCTCAGATCTGGTGAAGTTCGCCTGCAAGGCCAAGGCCGTGCGGTTCCTTTGAGGATCCTGGCGGGTCGTTGGACATAAAAACACGGGGAGACTCGTCAGGGAAACATGCTGGAAGAAACCATAGGAGAAATGGACATCCATAGGAAAATCATGGGAACCATGTATGATAAGATGATGTAAGCTTTGTTTTTTCCAAGAAATACCCTTAGGAAAATCATACTTAGGAAAAATGAAGGACAATGTGGGACATCAAAGAAGAAACGGAAGACAATGGATGGGAATGCATCCTATATAAATTCTTTGGGGGCCGATATTTTCGAGACATATACAAGTCGCCCACCGTCTTGCAGAATGCCCCGGCCCAGTTTTAAATTGGCTTGGTATATCCGTTTGCCATAGTCATAAGCCGGCTTATAGAACTAACGTCTGAATTCAAATGTTGTTAAACATACATTCCATATATACATGGAACCATCTGGGATAGGAAACTAAAGGAATCCCGTGCAGTCTTGTTTGTTGTCACTAATTTTCACAGGGAGACTTCTTAGACCAAAGCTGGAAAATCAAGGTGAACCACTTGGGATGGACACATGGTCACATTATTGCCTGCAAGTGATTGTCATCAAAGCAACAACACCAGAACGTGGATTTGGCAACAAGATGCGGCACCAAACTCAGGTTTCCACTTTGCTATCTTGAAGCCTTCAATTATGCATTTTTTTTTTGGCAAATAATTTGAGCTATCCATAGAATGTGATGCCCCTCAATTCTAAGTTGGTTTATCAACCCCATGAAGTAATATTCAATATATAATAATATATACATATAGATGTATAGAACTATATATAAAGCATCAAACCATTGAGTTGTAGTGAACCATACCCGACTTACCGAAGGTTCACTGGTGCACCACCTCGTAGCCCCCAAGCCTTCCCACCGACGTGAAACACCGATCCTGGTGCGCGTTCATGGCCAGCGCTGGGGGCGGAGGATTCTTGGGCATCTTCGCTAAGGCTTGTTCCTTCAGCTTCTCCACATAGGCCTTGGGCTGTGGCTGTGGCTTGCCCCGCTGTCCATGGGAAGAAGCTGTTTGAGAGTTGTGAAAGAGCCACCCTGGGAACCAAACATATGCTCGTCACTTGGGATCATTGCTTTTTTTGGGATGGCAAAGAAGAAATAGTTAGTTGAGTTGAACCCTCTAAAAAACCAACCAATCTAATGTTGATCGAACAACTCTCCGAAAATCGGGACGCGGCACCTGACGCTTCTGCTGCTGTTTGCTGGTGATCTGCACACAAAGGTCGTCTTCCGCCACACCGCCCAGGCGTTCTGGCCAGGCAAAAGGCTAAATCTTTTTCGTGGCTACAGGGCTAGGCCATCTGAATGTGGATGGTAACAAAACAGGATAAAATGGGAATACAATGGTGAAATGGGTTTATATCCCCAGGGGGCCCAACATCGAAGTTTAGGTTAGCATTTGGCTAACCAGAAGTCTCTGCATTGTCATTTCTCTTGCCCGCACTTGTTTGGCACCATGGTCTAGGGGGACGGACACCTGCAGAACAGGAGCAAACATCGCAGCATCAAATTGGAGCCCAATTGTGGGATTTCATGGGCTCAGTTGGCCCACCTAGCCCAGTTGCCAACCATCGATCTTGAACCTTCAGGGATCAGCCCAATTGTCATTGCCAGAAATCCACCCTTAGAATAGTCTTTCATTAATGCTAAAATCCCCATAGTTGCTTGGTAACATCGCAATTTTTCCTGATATAACAGCCACATTTTGTACTGATGGACTCAGATTGACCTCGAACCAATGCCGGATGGCAACAGCCGGAGAGGCGCACCGTGGAAGTTCCGCATGCGATTGCCACCCTGGCGTTGGAACTCCGGGCCAGGCGCCTCAGGGAAGTCCCTGGGAGGATGGTGAGGATGGTATTGGGATGGTATTGGGTGTACCGCATTGCCAATATTTGCTGTTGAAATCCCATTCTTTGTTGTTTTGACATGTTTTGAAATGTTTGAAATATTCATTTTTCTGTTGGTTAGATAGGCATGAAATCTAGGTTGCTGGATAAGTCATTTTTGCGGGGTAAAGCACAGTCAATTCGTTTGCTGATTGCATTTTCAGATCGTCGCTGGATCAGTCTGAAAATTTTTGTTGGCGAAATCCGCATTCTTTCTGAAATCCATGGTTTTCGCTGGTGAAAAACACTCCTGGTATGCCGAAAGGAACTATTGTATCTGGATGCAGCCGAATTCTCCATATCCCCATTCTCCTTTGCCAATGACCTTCATAGGGCCGAAATGGGCCGAAACAGGATCTCCGACAGAGCTGAGATCTCCCGACACCCAGGCGGCGGAAGCTTTGCGCCAGCTGCTTTTGCATCATCTGAATCTCTTGACCTAGCGCAACTTCGCTGTCTTTGAATGGGGGATAGCCCTGGGGAAACAGAGCTAACGAAGAAAGCAACATACTCATAACGAATGGTAATGGCAACTTGTGGCTACCTGTGGCTACTTATGGCTAGTTATGGCTACTTCTGGCTATATAATATATGGCAAATCATGGATATTTGTGGCTACTCTGTATATTACCCCTGTAACATCCAATGGTCAAAAACCTTATTTGCTCTGCATCGAAGTGCCAAAACGGTAAGTCCATTTTCAGGCACAGCCACTTGGGACACTTGGGTCACGCTTCGTTGATTTCTTTGGATACTTTGTTTAGTATAAAAACCCATCACTCGCCAAACTGCTCTTTGAAGGCGCAATCAAATTTTTGTTGCTAGGACGATCCGCCGGAGATTCCAAATCTGCGTGCAGACCTGCCTACCATCTTCGCCCCGAGTAGACTCAAAAAGAAGGTGTTTGGAGCTATAGAGCAAATATAGTGTACATATAAATATCATAGATGTATGTACAGTATATATATATATATATAAATAATATTTTACATTGTTATACATTATCTTAAATCTTACATTAATTAAATTACAATATATTACATTATATTACATTATCTTAAATCTTACATTACTTACATTACAATATATTAAATTATATTACGTATATAATGCTTGCAAATTTCCCTTTTATAGGGGATCATGTCTCGATTTTTCATCTCCCCAGTGACGGCAGTTGTGTCGCATCGCTTTTCTGTGGCGCCCCACCATCCAGCTTCCCCGCCTCAGGAAAAGCGTGGGATCAGGTGAAATGTCCCGCCATTTGGGGATGATTCGGGCAATCGAAGCATCATTCCAGTGACGGAAAACGACGTGAAGTCATGAAAAAAACATCATCCAGATGTACTGAACATGGGCAAAATGGGAATTGGACTCTCTACATCATAGAGTTTTCGTACTAGCAATGATGCGCTCAGTGCAGTGTATGCAAGTGTATCACACCAATAAGACAATCTCTCTCTTCCCCACAGCTTCGTATGGAAACAACATCTATGGACTACCCTATGGTAATTATCCACGTAGCTATTGAAAATGGCCATAGTGGATTTTTCCCATAAAATGGTGATTTCCGATAGTTTTTTAACGTTTACCAGAGGGTAATCCCTGATCTCCCATTAGCTCAGAGGTGAATCCCCAGCTTGGTGGCCTTTTGTTTGGTGGTTTTTAATTGGATCATCCCAGTTGTTTTTTGCGTTCCCTTTGTGTCCCAAAAAAAACCTCTGATCAAAGTGGGCGACGCCCACTTTTACCTGAAAATAGGCTAAGAAAGTCTCCCAAAGAGATGGTGAAGATTGAAGTTTTGGCCCCACAAATTCAATCCAACCTGTGGTTTTTTTTTGAAACTTTACTTGCAGTATCTTGCAGTATCTTGCAGTGACCAAGCTTTGGCCTCCCAATTTCACGGCGTTTTGTACTCCAAGAGTTCTAGAGGTTCACCGACTTGTTGCCCTGTGCGCCCTATGCTTCCCCACCATCTACCTTTGACTGCAGTGATCCTGATGTAGATTGCAATATTCCCAATTTCAAACAATACTTGGATGATCATTAAGGTGTTGCCCCAGTTCGGAATCCTCAGTTGGTTTAGTTCTCTACTGTAACGTTTTACTAGAGTTTAATGATGCTCTGTGTAAGGTCCATGGCAGTTTATTGTTGCTCATTCAACTATAACTAATTATATAGATTTAGTTTATATTATTGATAATTCAACTATAACCATAACCATAACTATAACTATAACTATAACTATAACTATAACTAATACAACTCACATCATGCCCACGATTTGGGACACCACCAGCGGTGCCCAAAAAAAAAGAAAGCGCCCCGGCTCATGCAACAGTCCATGGCCGAAGGTACATCCGGGGCCCAGAGTTCTAGAGCTTCATCAACCTCTTTCTTCTTCCTTGGTTCGCCAGGAAAGTCCGAAAAAAAATATGGACGGCTAATCGGCTAATCAGTTCATCAGAAACTCGGTTGTGCACAGCAGATTTTGTTGGATTGTAGGTGCACAGAATGGCTTGAAATTGCAGCCAATACTTGCAATACATTCGCATGATATCATAACACATATATATTATATAGGCCAAAGAATCGCTAGTGTTGGTCTGTGTTCAGCTTTATGCACCAAAACAAAAAGAAGCCTTGCGTTGTCATTTCCCAGAAAGACAAAAACAAACACTGTCATCCTCTATTTTTGGCAGTTCTAGCCATCTTTTACAGCAAGATTGCATAGGATTGCCATGTTCTCTTTTGGATTGTGCTCGTGTTATACCTTCCTTTGCGTGGTAATCCCACAGATGGGCGCATAGGTTTAGCCAGCTATCAGCATCAATTCTATGCCTATCACCATGGCCATGTTGTGTCCCCAGCCGAGCATCTTATGTTTGCCGCGTTGACGCACCTGCCATTCAATCCATACATGGAGAGGATTCCGATTTTTCTTCGAGCCATGGCAGATTACCAATAGAGTAGCTATGAAATGGATTGAAATTCTTGGGCAATTTCACCGTGATGGGATGGACGGATCGGGATCGCCTGACTCACCGCCATGGAGCTACAAGGAGCGGTCCAGGAAAAAATATCAACATCTTGGTCTTAAGATGGGATGGACATCCCCTACAAATTGAGGTTTTATCAGGGGTATAGCTGGGAAAATCATCGAAGCAATTGCGGGATTTTCCAGCAGGCCATTTTGATTACCAGCAAATATACACGATTCATACATGAAATCCCCAAGTTCCAGGAGTTCAAAGGTTCAAAACAACATTTTGCCAAGCCTCAGCGAATATTTTGGAGGTATGCCCCATAAATATGTACGAAACCAGCCCAAGTTGGACTATACCCTTTTAAAATCTTGATTTGGTGAAACTCCAAATATAATATAACATAAACATGGGGTATACCCCTCCAATTGGTCATTTTATGAACATTGTAATTAGATGTAATTAGCCCGTGGATTTAGCACCCAATGTTCAGAGGCTGGAGCTAGGGGAAAATCCACAGGAGGCCGTGGTTTTTGCCTCCATATCTGAGTGTTTCTGGCACATGTTCACTTCAAGCATAGGAGACAAACCCATATCATCCATCTTGAAGAATACTTTAGTGTCCATTCATGTTAAGTTCTAAATCGTTGGTTTCCATCTATGTCATTTTTTCCAGAAGATTTCTCGGATTTTCCCAGTTCCACGCGCCTGACGTCCCTCCATGTCAGGCCTCAAGGTGGTGAGGTTGCTGCTGCCCCCAGTGTTAGAAAAATGTGGAGTTTGATTGTGAAAAAACGGGCTTTAATTTCAATTTAAGAAATCAACCAAAATGGGGATTTCCATGGATTTATACTTGATTGAATATTGATATTTAAATCAGGTAAGCTAGTTTTTGTTCCCCCCATCTAACAAAGTAGCTACGGGCTGTTCATCATCAAAAACTCAACAGTGAACAGCGGCACCACCTTGTGGGTAGCGCGAAAATCGAGGGAAAATTGGGATGTCCTGCAAATGAATTGTCACTATCCCCTCTGAAAAGTGATTAAACTACAGTGGCTCACTATCCCAAATTGTCATTATCCCCCATGATTTCTCCTAAGAGTTTAACTTCCAGTGGTGCTAAAAAAAAATAAAAGTGTTTGCTGGATTGGCTGGGGACCTAAAATGTAGATACGTCTCCTAAGCTGTGATCGGATTTCCAAACGATCAGCCTCTCAAATCTTCAGCCCCAAGGAACCCCAGAGGCCCAAAAAGAACAATAGAAACAGCACAAAATGGTGCCACGTACTTAGGTAAGTTGGATAATAGCTTTGAAAACTAGGGTTTATGGTTGTAAAACAACTAGGTCGTGAGATGGTGTAATATAAACCAACAAACATTTTACGTGACCGGGGACCTTGTACCACTGCGAATGCGGCATGGAATTTCGGAATTCCCGCTGTCGACTGATCCCCCATCCCATAATCATCATCCTTTCCAAGCAGCTCATCTTCATCTGGTCCCCTGAGCGCTTGAAGCATCATTGTAGATCCACCGATATGGGATGAGAACAACCAACAAAGAAAATTGGGAGTGGCCTGGTTAGTGCTTTTGAGATGTTTCTTCCCTTTGATTAATAATTGCAGGTTTGTTCTTTGGTATCGCGTCGAATTTGATTGTTTTATCAATCATTGTGCCTGCAGAGGGTGATTTTGTAGTTGGTTAGTCGCCAAGTCTAGTTTCCCATTTATCGGGCCAAGATTCCAACCCGACCCATTAACGTACCACAAAGGTACACCTCAATGTCATCTTGCTCTATTACAGCCCAGTTTGGTATCCCTAGCTGCTAGCTTCCCCACCCGTTGGCAACCATTCCAAGTTCACAGTTTTCACCCTGACTCTATATCTCATCCATGGAACTGATACAGAAGTGCTTGCTTTCATGTACTTTCAAAATCAGTCCATAAGGAAACACATTCACCAGACTCATGGACAAGTTCACACTAATTCACCACCATGCAGGACCATAAATCATGATAAATCCCATAATTTCTAGTCACATCGTGGTGACGTCAAAAACCAAAGTCATGGCTGGGGCAAGGTCTTGCCATGGGTCCCCTTCTTCATGGCAGTCCTTGCACTGAGGGTAGACATGGGTATACCAATACGATCCAAGTGCGGCAAATTGACCGACATGTGTGGCTATATTTGGACATTTATACATATTTATACCGTTATACCATGCATGATCTGGGTACAATGCAGTCTCATGTCTCATGCTCACGCTTGTTTGCCTGCTTTCATGGGGATTCAACCCCCCAAAGCGCATGCCCCAAGTGGGATCCTCATCCAGCGCCATCGCCAGCCCATCTCCCCCGCAGCTGAGCGTCTCTTGTGAGACGTTGATGTTCAGCCCCACCGGCACACCTTTGTTTCTGGCCTCGAGGGAGATCTGATGGGTTTCAGACCGACGCCAAGACACTCGAGAACAAGTGACGAATGTTGGGTGTCTCAAAATGAAGAACATTAGACAAATCGGTTCATCAGTGAAAGAAGTTTCTTCACTCTCAAAAACGGATGGAACACCAAACATATTAGGAACCACCAAGCACAGCGGTAAATCATTGCAAGATATTGTAATTATATACGTTGCTGTTCAATATTCTTTGATGCACATTCAAGTACGACGGGGGAATAAACCCGAAGACTATTTTCAAATCCCGTGGATAAAAAGGAACAGCAAAAACACAGAATAAAAACAAACGCACATCCAATACGGTCAATACGGTCTGTCTGACTGTCTGACCATGAAAGTGCGGATTTGCCGCCAAAGTTCAGACAAACTCAGTTTCCTAAAGTCGTCCATTATAAACCTATGGATCCAAATACTTTCTGAGAAGGCACCTAACCCCAACAATCGACCCCGGAATCTGCTTCAGAGAATAATTACTTGGATCTATAGGGATAGACAGGCCATCTCAATTTTTGAAGGTGGGGCCCCCTAGACAGCTAAGTTATGCAAAGTTGACTTACAGTATACTTTGGTTAACCAAGGTTTATGAAGGATATACTGTAACAAATTAATACAATTTCTAGGGAATCGGCATAGGGTTTATAAACCAACTTATAACTTGGGATGTCCACCTTGTACTCCAGTATCCCCATCATCACAGCAGCCACAGCATGGTACGTGACTTGTCCGTCTCGCTCCGTTTCGCACCCTCCGCGGAAGTCGCCTCGTTCTTCTGCAAGCGTAGCTCTTCCGTGGCGATGCGGAAGTCGCCTGGGATGATGGGGGGTAAACCCAGGAGACCACCGGAATGGATGGAATCTGGTGATATGGAATGTATCAACACTTTACTGGTGCTTAGCGTAGGGAATGTGGGAATGGGATGATTTCTGATAGTTACTAGGTTCATGAACCCCCATTCCCTACGAAGGACCAGAATGACAAAGAGATTCATTCCTTGAAAGGTTACGAATGTCCATGCATGCCGTGGTCAAAAACATGGTATATGGGTTACGGTCATTCATCCCATGGGAATCCTTGATATATAAGTCCACATTCATGGACTGATGACATATGGGCTACTGACCCAAGTTTTGACCATGCGCATGCTTGTGTCTGAAAACGGTGGGAAAAACATGTGATGGTTTATTCATGTTTATGATATCTTTCCTATGAACATTGCTCTTGATTCGGGTATCCGCACTTGTTGGACAATCCCATATTCCACAACATGCCTAACCTTAGAAACCCTACTGCTGCACATATTCCCGCTCCTTTGCAGCAACAACAAATCACCCACGAACCTTTGCAACCATGAATCTCCTCGCTGATGTTGATCATTTCCCGACGAAATTGACATTTTGGAACATCCCCCATTTTGAAGCAAACCATTGTACTCAAGGCACATGGTTTTCCAAGTGACATCCTCATTTTTCATCATATGCCCCAACATACCCAGTGGTTATTTAACATAGCCATTGAAAATGGACCATTTATAGATGATTTATGGTGATTTACCTATTAAAGATGGTGGTTTTCCATGGCTATGTTAAATAACCAGAGGGTATGTTTTTTTTCATGGTGAAACCACCATGTTTTGATGGTTAAACCTACCACCTTTCTGCGGCAAAAAAGCTGATGCGCTCGATCAAACGTTCGCAGCTCAACACCTGGAACCAGGCAGGCATTGAAGCCAAACAAAATGAGGAGTCTGATGTATTTGCCAAGTTAAGGTTATTTAGTCCACCAACAAAAATGGTGATTTAAGCCACACATATGGCGATCCAATGGGATTTGCAGCTGTTTTGCTATAAGTTTTAGTAGTTAGGCTTTGTCGTGAACAGTTAACCATAGTTTCGTTATCAGTTGAGTTTCACTCCTACCATTGTAGTAAATAAATTGATTAACTAGGGATTATGGTAGTTAAATCTAACTAGTGAACAGTTACAAGTGGATGTATAAAACTAGAACCCATTCACTATGGCTACATGTACCATCTTATGACCATACTTATGACCCGCCTGTATGTAGGATAAACCCACTTAAGCGACCCACTAGTAGCTTGGGTTGAGAAGCAATTGCAATGATCCTCCAAGCAATGGATTTGCGATATTCCTTTACGCAAGGGAATGCTGGGACAAATGACTGGTACCAGTACCACCACTGGATTCTTGGTAAATATGTGGTGCCATCAACCTGACTATATCGAGTGACCATGCATTCCTGTGGGCTGAAGGGCCCAAAACATAACAACAGTTGGTTGCACCATTTTCATGTGATGTCTTGTTAAACATTGTCTCCTAGCCCAAGTCTTGACGACTTCAGCAACCTAATTTTGCTCCTTCAGAATGTCTTCATCTAGTCTAGGCATCATCCGAAACTTGTAGCAACTAAAGATCGAAAACCGAACAGCAACATTTACAAAAACACGTGCAATCTTCAAGTCGACGAAACTGAACATAGTAAACATAATTAGATATTAGTAAACCATCTACAAATTGTCCCTTTCTCAACAAAATTTCCACAAAAACTACCCCGATCCCCTTGCACCAAGCTGCGGTCTTTTTCAGCTCTCGGATCAAGGGATCCTGTTTGGCGCGTTCCGAGACCACGCCCGCCACGATGGAGGCCGTGAAGAACATCTGCGCGCACCGAGGGGGCCCCGGTGGCGAAGTTCTTGTGTTTTTCACTAACTGATAATGGCTGATAATATAATGATAATCTATAGCCAATAACCATATTTCATGGCTAACATTATAGGGTCAAAAGGTGATTGTACGAATAATTAGATGGGGTCATAACATGCGATAACCACCTTGTATGGGGGGGTATGTGTTTACATGTATGCGTGAAAATGTATTGAAATTTCATGATATGCCATGACATGCATGAAATGCCTGTATGCCTATATGCCTATTATATGCCTATATGTATCTACGTAAGTAAGTATGTATGTATGTAGGTAGGTGTGTATGCATGT
Organism: Symbiodinium sp. clade C Y103; assembly: GCA_003297045.1. Taxonomy (NCBI): domain Eukaryota; class Dinophyceae; order Suessiales; family Symbiodiniaceae; genus Cladocopium; species Cladocopium sp. clade C. Next base: position 1,304 of record BGPT01000138.1, on the reverse strand, counting down.
ACGGATGTATGGATAGATGTATGCATGCATGCATGCGTGCATGCATGCATGCATGCATGTATCTATGTATCTATGTATCTATGTATCTATGGTATCCAAGTATCTATGTATCTATGTATCTATCTGTGTATCTACGTATGCATGCAGGCATGTATATGTAATTTGTGTATATATATATATATATGTTAGTGTGCCTGGCACTGAACGCTTCACATATCACCACCTTAGCTGTCAAACACACAGAGGTGAAGGTTGTGTTGGTAGATACTCACATCTTGCTGTTGATGTGTCAATGCGTTCCGGGCAAAAGTGACATCCTTTCGACGCTGCGATGTTGTAAATGCATTGAAACTCCTGGGATACTTATCGAAGGAAGTTTAGAAGTCTATACTTCCGTGTTACGGAAACCTAAAAAGCAATTCACTTGATTAGCAACTCACTTGATTAGCAATTCACTTGATTAGC
>BGPT01000137.1:667639-743666 GCA_003297045.1 Symbiodinium sp. clade C Y103 | reverse complement strand
ATACCACTGTTTTTGCTAGGTGTTGTCCACAAAACACTGTAAATACCGTGGTTTTTGCTACCAGGGGCAAAAAACACCGTAAATACCATGGTTTTTGGCTTGTGAGACGCCAAAAACATCGNTTGTCCACAAAACACTGTAAATACCGTGGTTTTTGCTACCAGGGGCAAAAAACACCGTAAATACCATGGTTTTTGGCTTGTGAGACGCCAAAAACATCGGTATTTACGGTTTTTCCGTTCCGAATGCCTTCAAAAAATTGCAAAACACCACCAAGATGACGGTTTTTGGGGCCCTGCGCGCGTCATCAACAACAGTAGCCACAGCAAGTATTTGAGACTTTTTTTTGCCCTGTTTTTTTTTTGAGATGTTGGTGCGGTGACGCATTTTAGACAAATAATTACAATTTTACAAACAAACGACGTTACGCAGAAGCTTTTACACAGAGCAGTTTTTAGACACAGATACTTTTACACAGAGAGGTTTGTGCACAGAGAAGCTTTTACACACACAGAGGCGCCAGTACAGACAGAGGCTTTCACACAAAGATTTTTATTACACGGAGATGCTTCTACGCACGGATGCTTTACAAAAGGATGTCTTTGCACAGCGCAGCCTTTGCGCACAGACGCCTCTACACACAGATGCTTTTACACACATATACTTCTACACACAGCAGCTTTTAGACAGAGAAGCCTTTACACAGACCAGCTTTTGCACAAAGGCATTTTTACACACAAACACTTTGAGACAGAGAAACTTGTACACACAAACTACACCAAGAAACTTTTACACGCTGAAACTCTTGCGGGCAGAAGCTTTACCCAGAGCAGTTTTNTTTTACACAGCCAGCTTTTACACAGAGAGGTTTTTACACGCCGTCGCTTTTACGCACAGATTTTTTTACGCAAAGAGGCCTTTGCAGCGAGCATCGTCTCCGCACAGGCGCCTTTATTTACAGGCGCGTTTACACACAGGCATTTTATACAGAGAGGCTTTTGCGCAGACAGGCTCTTACACACAGACACTGCACCGAGACTTTTTCGCACGCGCCCAAAACGACTGTGTACACAGCATTTTGAAAACACGTGGATTTTTTTTACAAGAGAGAACTTTTTGCACCGAAACCTTTTTACACGCGGCTTCTTTTGCACTCAGATGCTTTTAGACTGAGAAAGTGTTACATTTACACAGGCCAACTTTTGCAAACCGAAATTTTATGAAATTTTTACACAAAGACGCTTTTGTACCAAGACACTTTTGCACGAAGACGCCTTTCTGCACCTGCAATGCTGCTGTTTGGGGTTTCCTCACGAATATTTTTTCTTTTGGGCGCCCTCCATTTTTTGTCCCCCTTCTTGATTACCTACCTTTCGTGTTCCCCTTCTCAAGTATATTTCTCAAAGTTGAAGGACATTTGATCCCTTCGCGCCTCTGCAGTGATGGACTTGAGGCTCTTTCGGCAATTCTTGTTGAAGTCAGGGCCTCAAAATGTGTCCCTGGTTGGCTTGGTGTAAGGTGTCAACACCGACTGTGAGACATCATGACATTTGATAGGGATTGATAGGGTCCATCATATTCTGTTGGTTAAATCACCTAATGTTGAATTTTTTGGTGGTGTAATTCGAGTAATCCCCATTTTCAAACCTGATTTTCCCATTAAGATCGCCATTTATAGGGTTGCACTTGCTGATCCAAAATTCTTTGTGCCATTGAGGCCATGTTTCTTCTTGTTGCCAGTGTGGATCTTGTTGTGGTGGTTAGACTGTGTGCAGTTGCTCTTCATGTGGACCCAGCATGTTTTGAAGTCTTGAACGGTGGAGAAGCATTGGAGAAACGGCCAGCTGGAAGTTCTAGATGATGGCAGATGATGGCAGGATTCAGATCATCCACCCCTTCTTCTTCTTTCTGTCGCTTGGTACAAAACATCCATTTCTAGGAACCCAACAGTCACATACTTCAGTGGGGCCTCATTTCAGACACCATATGATTTCAAGACACATCTGGATCATTTGCAAAGGGTCTTTGGAAAGGCAATGTGTCAGGCATACAGTAACCATCCTCTTCATGTGTCAAGTAGTAGTGAGATGTCCATCTTCATTGGCCCTCCAACTCGATAGCCGGCGTGGCTGAGGCTGTGCCATACCTTGCTGCCAGCAGCTCTGGTGTGGTTCCTCTTCACCATGCAGGCGCGTTTGTGTCGATGCCCCTGGCTCAAGTTGCCGTGCTATGTTTGTTGCGGTTGCTTTGGCCTCCGATTTCTGATGGATTTCGCATAGTTTCATTCTTTGGAGGCACCATCCTAACTTGGATCTTGGTGCGGCTTCCGGCCGCTAGAATGATATTAGTCATAAGCAAATGAGATTGTAAAACAAAGGGATCAATCAAAACCAACCACATTAGATGTATCGCCTCGCTAGTATTTGCAAGCATCATCTTTAAAATTCTGATATGACTGTTGTCATGAATATCTGAATATCCATTACTAGATAGCATATTAATAATCAATGGCAATGGAATGTGTCTAAATGAGATGCTTCGGATTAGTTTCCTAAGTTACCTCGGCAGGTTGCTGACGAGTGCATCGTCCTAGATCAGCGAAAGTCGCGACAAGTTGAGGCGGGCCACGCTGGTAGTTTCGGCCATCTCTAACCAATCTGTTCCGCTAAGAAATGAATCAAATGATCATTTGATTGGAATCTCATTTGATCATCCCCAGCTGACAGTGTACTTTGAGATTCAAACAGAACTCCTGGTGCTTCAAGCACCGAGCCGCCTGAAACAAAAACTTCAAACATCTTCAAACACGATCGTTTGAACTTCGAACATTGTCGAACAGGATGGTCTTTTCCGAGGCTGGTGAGGTGTCCGTCATCGAGGACCCTCAGCCTCTCCTGTTGAAAGAGCTGATTATGGTGAATCCCATAGCACTGGTGGGGTCTGATCCTCAGAATACCCTCAGATTTTTGGAAAAAAATGGTGATTATCTAAATTTTCCATGGTGGTTTATGGATGGGTAATGATGGATATGGCTGATTTGTATATTGATTGACGATTTTCGTGTGTTTTTGCTTGCGAGCTTTGCGGTAAATCAAGTTGAGCCAAGTGCATTTTGGGGTTTGGTGATGAGGCTTAGTACTTTGGCCATGGTGGGTCTTAGCAAAAGTTGAGGTGAGTCTCCATCAAACTGGGGTGGGTACACACCTTTCTATCTCATGGTTAAAACATCTATTAAACATCATTTTCCCCGTTTCTTAGTGGCCGTAAATTTGAGAATTTTGAAACACATCCGCCGTTTAAACAACACCATGCTGTCAGATCTCTGAGATGACTGAGGTTGGGATGTTCCGTCAGCATTCCCATTGTGCTTTGTTCGTTGTTCAGCGTTTTTGAGACCAGGTGGGACGAAAACTGGATGATGGGCACTTTCAAAAAACACGTCAACTTTTCGTGGTTGATCAATATGATCAGTGTTATCAATGTTAAGCATCTAGATATTTCCACGCGATGTCATTTTCAAATTGGAAATGTGAAAACAAAAAACCAATGCAAATGTTTTTCTCAGTGTTCAAAGGGACTGGGTGAAACGCCAGGCGATTGAAGCAAGCACAGTCCTTCGTGAACATGATCTACGGACCCCTCACAGTGCTACAGCTGGTGTCGATGTACATCCTGTACCATCTGCGCTTTGCACAGTTGCCCGAGGCTGTGCCCATGCTGGATGTTCTGGGATAGACTCGGATAGACCTGTCAAAAAATAGGGTAGGCATTGGGCATCACCAAAATGCAAAAGATTACAAGACTTTGTGGAACATATCACTCAGTTTCTTTATGAAAACAGCCGTAAATTGGGATGTAGCAAGTGTACCATACATTTCTCAACAAACAGAGCTAGGTCACAGCAATGTCACATCGTATGTGGTGCCGCAGATGTACATGGCCGGCTTTTACTTTCTGCTGAGCATCCCCTGCTTTGCCGTTTGGCACCTTGGCAGCACATTTTTTGATCGGTGACACCCAGGCGGAAAATCGAGCGGTGCAATGGAAGATCCCCCATTGTTTGGAAATGATTTGATATTTTTCCTGTTAAAGATTTCCATATATTTCCATCATGTAAAACGTTTTGGCAATGTTAATGATCCCCCATTTTCCATTGCCGGGCGTCTTTTCATGAGAAACGTCCAATCTGCCTTCTGTTCAATGTTTGCTTTTTCAAAATCCACGAAGCAGTGAAGCATTTTCCGTACATTCACGGCCGTGCCTGCCTCAGCTCGTTTTCCGAGGTGCGTTTGCCTGGTTTGCGCCAACCAATTTGCCAAGCGGGACCTGCAGTTGGTACAAAACCAACGTCTGGAGCGAGCCAAAGAGCTGGCAAAGAAGGCAGGGATTCGAGAATCCACAGATGTTTGTTTTGTCAATTTTAATGGAAAAAACATAATCTGAGTTTGATGATTGTTGGAATATAATCAAGAAATTTGATGATTTGGCTGAAGATTGTTGGAGATATCTGACTATTAGCTCGCACGATTTAAGAGTTTATCTCCGTCCAAAGGCCATCGGGAAGACCGGAAACCCCCAAGGGTTCACTACGCAACCCTGGATGCAGGACCTCGCCGTGTGCGGGACCAAGGATGATCACTTGGAAAGTGGGCATCAAACAGGTCCCGCCAGTGGCATCATGGCATCATGCACCATCCATTGCCAGTCACCATCCATTTGTCATCCATATGGCTAGCCATATGTCATCTATTTCATCCGTTTCCTCATCCATTGATCCATCATTTATAGCTTTATGATCCATTTGTCCACCATTCCCACTATCCATACTATCCATTTCACCATCCATTTCAGCACCCATGTCATCCCACACCATCCCTGCATCGAACTCAGATTTCCCAAGGCAAGAAGCCCCAGCAGAGAGTCTGGTGGATTGCACAGAAGCCATCACTCGGGAGTACGAATTGATCTACACCGCCCCTTGGGCATGGAGGGTTGTAGGATGTTCGGGGATCTGTGTTGGTTCTTGCAGAACAAAACCTTGAAAACTCCGTTTACCTCGTTTACCTTGTTTACCTGTTGTGTTTTTCTGTTTATTATGCATGAGACATTGATATTTTTCTTGGCTGAAACCAAGTCTCAACTTGTTTCAAACACGACCCATCCAGGGTTGGGATCCAAGTGTGTTGTTTCGAGTGGCAACCTGAAGATGATCTATCCTGAGGTCTGATGAGGCTGTCAATGATGACTACCTGGGTGCAGAAAAAATGACCTAACTTGCGCACGTGCTATTGGAGATGACAATCGAAGCTGCAACCATTTGAGGGATGAGTTCCATGCAATCAGCTGTGATTGATGACATGTTAGTGACATGTTCCTTTAATTTCCCTTATCGAATCAATCAATTTCCGCCACTTTTGGCTCAACTGCCGCATTTTCCATCCGCCCAGTGTTGACCATGGAGGACTGCGGTTTGATGTGGGATGGCTGCACATGTTTGCACAATTTCTGACGGTTCAAACCACGGTTCAAACCATGGTAGGAGTTGGAGCAATCTTGGAGGCGAATTTTGACACTGCTGGTTGAAGCGTTTCAACTTGACTGATGTTCAACCTGGCTGTCAAGCTGAGTTGAAAACCATCACCAAGTTGAGACTGATCCAGAGTGAACATGTTGAAGCCCTCGCTCAAAATCTGTTGATATCAACAACCATCAACAATCACTTGGGTTTAGAATTCATCAGTATTTCTTTAACAAGTCAGTTTTCAGCAATCAGATGGGTTTTACACAGTTACCCCAGTTACCCCAGTTACCCCAAAACCGCCACCTCAGTTGTCAGGCCGACGTTGCCTTTGTGCGACAAGGCCATTGATCTGAAAGCTGCGGGGCCCAGGTTGGCTTCGGCTTGAAGCAATTGAGCCCATCCCTGGATATTTACCTGCAAAAGTGATGAAGAATGTGGATACAACATGAGATAACTACCATATAATTCCTAAATGATGATTCTAACTGAGTTATAACCCCTAACTTATTTTCAGTTGATGGTTGATGGTTAGATTTAAAGTGATGAACCACTCGTTTCATGGGGATAATGGATAGTTGAATAGATCCAAGAAGCGAACATCAGCCGTTCTGACCATCGAGATGGGACACCGGCCACCACCAAGGCAGCCAACAAGATCCTATCCAGTGCACAAACACGGGAAAAATGTTTGAAGATCTTCCAGTGCCCTGAGCCAGGAGTCTGAGCATGATGAGGATGAAGATTGATCAAATGGGGTAGATATGATAGAAAGAGCATTCAAAAACATCGAAAAACAAAACATGTCTTGAAGATGGAGTCACGAATCACCAAGAAATATAACGGGAAGCATCATGATTCGTGGCTCCACCATGACGAATCCATGTTTTTTTTTCCAGGTACGCTTCCCGATTGGTGGCGTATGTTTTGCTACGCCCGAACCTCAACGCTGGCTGCGACTGGCTGCGTTTGTCCGCACCGACTTGTGGTTTGGCCACTGCAGGTGGGAGCTTGAAGGATTTAGGCGCGGATCTTTTCACTTTCAATTTGAGAATGACTTCGCCCAATCAACATTGCTGAGTTTTACCATGTTGTACCATCCATAGATGGAATTGGTCATGAGATGTCACGAGTAAGTGATTCTCTTCAATTAAACCTCTGTCGACTCATAGGGGAGGGAACAGTTCCGGTGTAGCTGACTCGAGGCAAACACTTTGAGGCGCTCTCAAAGAACCTGTCCACAGCGCGGCGTTTCTTCAAACTTTTTAGGTACGCATCTGAAAGCATAAATTGGAACTGCCAGAGCGGGAGATGAGGAGGAACAAATGCGAAGAATCTGTTTTGGTGGGGAACCAACGACACTGCCAGAAGAAACCGATGCATTTGACTACAAACAGTTTTATTTAACCGTTTGTATAGTCGGTCTAGTGTCAGAAACGGTCAAACCTGAAACTCCCAACAGCTTGCCATCTCATCCGATCCAACAACTGCAGGTTCATGAAGCATTTTGAGGACCTCGCCGATGCCAAGGAGGAAAAGTCGGGGCCCCTAAGCCCCTGCAACTGTCATCGTATCACTTCTGGGGGTTTATTCAAAAATGGAGGATTTAGCATCTAATGAGTATACCGCGACTTTAATAGGGACAATATCGTCTATGGCCATTAGAATGGCCATCAAAGAATTGAATTTTAGGTGTGAACTCGATGATTCTCCAATGATCACCAATGTTTTTTGTGTGTGTTTCTCTTCCCCCATTTTCTTGGGGGAAGACACACGCCCTGTGACAAACCCAGTGGCGCTTTCTGAGGGATCCCACCTTCCAGAAATTGTTATACCTGGACGTGGCAGCCAATGTGGTTGCAGATATTTCGGAGGACTGGGAAAAATGGACGTGATTTTTCGAGAGAGGAGGTATGGATTGTAGCGATACCTGGAATCCCAGTCCCAACCAGAAATATAGCTATGCTGGCTATGCTGGTTTCTCCAAACTGCTCTTTGTTATGTAGGGATTCTTCACAACCATGTGTAAACAACTATGGCGACTTCTCGTTGTTTGTGGAATTCTTAGATTTTCTAGCCTCAGCATGCCTCAGCCTCGGGATGGAAGGGCTTACCATTTGTCCCACTAAAAGTTGTTTGGCTTCACACACTTGTGCTGGTATGGCCAGAAAGGCTTACAGCCGGTCACTGCAGGAGTTCAGGTTCAATCCAAACTCCCACAACACGAAAGAAACAACATGAAATTCAACATGAAACAACCAGCAACGGATCGTCAATATCGGCCAAGAATTACAGAAAATAAATGGCAACGACAACAAGGAAAATCTTTGCAAGAAACAGCATCCACCACATAGCCTCAATAAAAACACAATGCATTGCGTAGAATATCGAAGTAGCAACTAAAATTGCAAAAATAGTAACATCATCTGGCACCACGGCACAATCACACTGGAAGCAGCGTCGAACACAGAAGTGGGTATTTGACAGCGACACTTTGTCACAAAAGCAGGGCGGCGCGTTACTCGCAAAGGATCGTTTGGGCATTTTTCTTGTTCTTCTTGTTCTTCTTGTTCTTCTTGTTGTTCATGTTCTTAGTCTTAGTCTTCTGATTGTTTTTTCTTTTGCCAGTTTTTTCCCCACCTGCCAGGTGAGGGTTACTAGATTTTATCACAGCTGCGCGGGGCGGGGGCGGGGGGGCGGGGGGTGACGGGCGGGGGGGCGGGGGGGCGGGGTTTGCCTTCCGCCGCCTTCCGCCTTCTCCAGCTCGCAGTGGGCACTGCCGGACAGNCTGGAGCTCGCCGTTGCTGTCCGGCAGTGCCCACTGCGAGCTGGAGAAGGCGGAAGGCGGCGGAAGGCAAACCCCGCCCCCCCGCCCCCCCGCCCCCCCGCCCCCGCCCCGCGCAGCTGTGATAAAATCTAGTAACCCTCACCTGGCAGGTGGGGAAAAAAGGGACATATTCGATGTTCTAATGATACAAACATAGCATTTGGTGGTGCCACAATTTTGGAATGGGTCAACACCTAAAAAATCACAGCAACCACGTGTCGGCTCGTGTCGAAATGACTAGGGCCACATCAAACTTTGCCCTTAAGTCTGGCTGAGAGGCGATACTTGGCATGAACGATTTACAATATTAAAAGATACATTTAATACATGTACAGTATCTGTCTAGTACACACTCCAAACATCCAACAAACAGTTTTCGGATGATTTATCAATGATGTTCATCCCATTTCTCAGTAGCCAACTGATCCATTTCTGCTGCGTGAAGGATTGGACCTCCCTGGAGAAAGTTGGTTTCCTGCGCAAGGGCACGCTGCATCCGCGCACGGAGTGACCTCCAATGAATTCCATTGGTGTCAGCAAAATACGGTGAACTGGATGAGAATCAAACCATGTGTGCCTAATTACCATCGTCATTTCTTTCCATTTGTTGTTCATGTGCAAACTGTTTTTTGTATTTCACCACCATGTCCGAACCATTCCAAGCCATTTCGATCTGTTTTCTGCCATGCCGTCAAAAAAAAATAACAGGTACTATGCCAACTGGTGCCAGTTGGTGTTGGCAGTTGTGGAGATCATCGTCACCAAGATCAAGGTTGGGATCACCTACCTCTCCAGCTGGTTCGGTGGATTTGCTACTAAACAAACATGACTAAAAATATAACCGTGAAATCCCCTATAAATGGCGGTCTTAATAGGAAAATAATATAAAATAATCTATAAGTAAGGTACTTGTCATTGCCATGTTTGATTACCAAAGAGCACCAGACATTTAACTAGCTGGTGGCTTCAAATGTTTCAAACATTGTTTTGATTTTCAAACATATGACTGGGATGATGATCCGCCACGACCAAATGATTCATGTTTCAGCTGGGTTAAACCCACCAATCAGTTTTTATATTTATGGTCATTTGAACATAGGGAAAATGATGATTAACAAAAAGACGTGTGTCCATTATCATCCAGCCCGGTTTTATTTACATTTATCCCTTTTTTTTGTTTGATCCTACATCATCAACCAGAAAAATTACCAACTATCAACCAAGTATCAACTACTGTAGCTAGCAAACAACTATCAACCATCAACTATCAACTATTTGGGAGGTTGGAGGGAAAAAAACTTGACTTGAATTGGGTCATTGCTTGGATACGGCTTGTGGCTTGGTATGCCTTCCGAGGCGGACCGTGCCACGGAGAAAGCTTCCAAGCCAGACGCGTCCAAAGAAGTTCTGCGGAAAAAAACCATGGCAACTTGGATCGCAACGGATCCATTGGATGCGTTTGATTTTGCATGTCCTCAAGTCCTCCTTGGTGATTGGTGCCAGGAAACTACACGCATCAGAGATCACCACAAGATATCACCACAATGCCAGCAATCGTTTGATTCACCAATTCTTGGTCTTCGGAACCTCGTTGGAAGACGCGAGGCTCAACTTGAATTCAGCAAGTTCCTGGCTGATTTGGTGAAGGTGGAAGCTGACATCATTTTAGTGACGCCATCGTGGGTCGAAGCTGGCCGTTTTAGCTAAGCGAAACATGGATATATAGGACATATGATGGATATAGATGATGCAATATATATATATATATTACATGTGATGGATGTATGTAAATATATACGGGGCCCTAGGTTTCCGCAGATTGTGTTGGTTATAATTTAGCCAAATGACAAAAATGAGTGTTTCGCCACAGCGAAATGCGTATTTTATGCATTGTTCTTGTTTATTGTTTTATTGCATTTTCACGGTCCTAAATGCGCAAGTTGCATGTTATGACATGGTATAGACATACCATGTCAATCATGCTTTTCATGATTTCCCTTAGGAATTAATTACGATGCTTCAGGCTTCATCAAATTCATTTTTTGTGTTTTTCTTGGAATTGTTATATTTTATTGCGTTTCGTGGGGTAATATGAAGACGTGTCATTTTTTAATGGTATTTGCAGTGGATTTGAACATGTTGTGCAACACGAACATGTTGATAGTCAGCCATGTTTTCTTCTTTCATCCATTTCCAGTTGATTTTCTCACTGTGTTTTTCCAATTATTCACTGTGTTTTTCCAATTAAAATCGTCTTCTTGTGTCTTTTTTGCTGGATAGTGTTTTGTTTTTCGAAACAGCGTGGATGTGTCATTACCGTAGCTTTGGAGTTTACAAGCAACACTGTCACTGCAATAACACTTCTCTTTTTTCACAGCTTCCATGGAGGTTCATCCCAAATTTTGGTGACCGGCTGAAGTCCATTCATGGCCACTTCTCTGATTTTTTTCAGGGCATCGAGGACAGTTTGCAAACCTGGCTTTTGGTTGAAATGGTGCACCGATAAGACGTTATGATGTTCAATGCCATCGGTGGTTACTGACATAAGACCATGTCTGCACAAACTGTCTTTTCGTGACCGAGGCTAGGGCTTCAGCCGTGTTGTCACCCCGGTACCATTCGAAAACCAAGTAGGCTTTCGACCGCACAGTCTTGATTGACAAGGTCACGCAGCAGCACGAGTTCGTCTTTGACAAGTCCTTGCTTAGGAACATTGGAACGCAACTGTACATGAGGTTAACATGCCCCACCCCACCCCACCCAACTCTCATCAACGTAACGTCAACATAGCCTCAAGGAAAGAGTAACATGGACCGCAGATATACATGACGTCAACATGCCCCGCCCCACCACACCCCTTGCGGAAACCTGGGGCCCCGAGGGTGTATATATATAATAGATAGATAGATAGATAGATATATAAATATATATGTGTGTGTGATGGATATAGAATATGATGGGGAACATACACATATGCATGCATATTTACTGGATGCATGATACTAAATCATGTTCAATGATATTGGTATATTGATGATTCATCAATATATCAATATCATTCAACAATTGATGATCTTTGATTTCTCGCACTTTTCGATTAATATCCACTATGATTCGTTCTTTGCCAACATCGTCCATCATCATTCACTATCTGAAGACATTCATGCTCATCATCTAAATTATCACGAAGATCCGCATCGAGATCATGATGAAAGATGTCACCTTCTTGTGTTTGGGATCTCACACTCGTGTCACTCAAAAGGATCAGGAGTTCTAAAGCAGCAGCAATTTTCCGGTGGTCTTTGACAGGGTCAGAGCTTCCGACTGGGGTATCCCAGCGGCAGCGGCTGCCAACCGCGTTTTGGTGGTTAGATCCTTATTCTTTTGGTTTAAGTGTCTTGTGGTTTGGGTTCCCATCTTCGCTGGTTAAAACCAGCATTTCCAAGGCAAACTTAGATCAGACATTTGCCAAATCGGCCCAATTTGCCAGGCATTTTGGGATTGCGAACTCAGTTTCGCATCTGAACTGGCCTTTATCCTCTCGGGCCTCTGGGCAGCTTTGGTCAGCACCCACAAGCGACGTGGCTGCAATCAGCTCAACTCCTGAAAGAATTTGCAACAATGGGATTTCTTCAAGGGTTGGTTGACCAAAATTAGAAATTGATGATGTTGCTGCAACGGCGAGTTTAGGGCAGCCCAAAAAAGCAATCAAGACACCATCCGGCACCACATCCTTCACCCAACTGTCTACAGCATCATTACTCATCTTTCGTGGTTCAGGTATGCCATCCGAGTTCTGAAGTAGCTGTCTGGATGCAGCCCAGGGGTGCCAAAGAAAAAAAATGGACCGAAACTGTCACAGCCACACAGTGACACACCCACATCATAGCAGGCATTGGAGCATCAATGCTTGACGATGGTTGACTTCTCCTGCGCTTTCAGGCCTTTCAGCATCACAAATGGGCGCCATGAATCAAGGCCAAACGCAATTGATGAAACTCTTCATTAAAAGCCCAAACTGGTCAGGAGACAATTCAAGGTTCGCAAAACATCAAACAGATAATCCCAAATGTTTGTTCCATCCATTTGTCATCTTTTCAAGCCAAGATTCCCCAGAAACACACCAAAAAAACTACGTCCTTCCATGCTGCTCTCCAACGCCGATGTGGCATGGCTCAACTGGGAGCCGGAAATCCTAGCAGCGCCGGAGCCCAAAATACCCGGAGGGGCTGATCGTTTTTGACCCAATGGCTCATAGTGTGGGAAACTTAATTGTAAAGCATTGTTTCCAGCAATTCCCAATGCAGCATCAAAAATACAATAAACTTGTTTGTAAAGCATTGTAAAGCCATGTAAAGCCCAATATGACAGTGGGAGTGGTTCAACCATCCCCCGTTGCTAAATCTATTAGCACTTGGTTTATCACATTACCCCTCTCTCTTCAGATCTAATAGGTTTAATCCCAAAAGGTTACCCTAGTTTTTTTCCCTAAATCCATTGGTGAATCATTTCATCCTTTTTCCAGAAATCAGCAGAAACTCACCATCAACTCCCAGCGTTACAGCCCAGGTCTCGCCGCGCACGGCCCAAGAATCTGGCTCGAAGCCTGGCTCGTTATAGGCGCGTCGGAAATCCGGCCATAAAACGCTGGGAGTTTCCCGATTTTTACCCAAGCACGGGCACTTTTTTGGGGAAAAATGAAGTGTAAACTGCGTAAACCGTCCAAACTTGGGCCCAAAATGGGACATATCCAAAATTGTGTGGCAATTCATGGGAGAAATGAAATAATGAAGTTTAAGACTTTTGACCGATAGCAATTGGCAAGGTGAACGGGGCGTGCAATGAGACCCAACGGGGTTGATATCATGGGGTCCACCGGGTGTATACAAGCGGTTCAACTAGGATTTCAACGTTGTGCTTAGGTTGTGGCTTTGATTGGCTTTGATTGGCTTTGTCTCCGAAGATTTGGGGAAAAATTGAGGGTTGAAACTCACGAAATCTCACGAATTTAGAGACGATGTCGGAGTGGTTTACCTTGCACCAAGGCATCATAAAACTCTAGGATGGAGGGTTCTCATTCTTTGTTGAATGATACGATTTAGATAGGATTTGTTCCTATGATTTGTGGCCTGGTTTTGCACTCATGATTTTGATATGGATTGATTACCTAAGATGAAGCAACAATGGCTGCTGGTTGCTTGAGGCCAACACAGCAGATTCCCAGCAAACACGTTCCGTGGCTGGAACAGCAGCAACTTGGCTGGAGGAGCTTCAGCTTGTTGGAAAAAAAAAACGTGGGTTTTGCCCATAGAAAATAGTGGGATTTGCCTCCGGTTTCTTTGAACATGTGGGATTTACTTCCAGTTTATGGCAATTTCTAGTACTAGGGTCATGGATGACAAACTGGATTGTTGGATTGCACATTGGGTTTCTCATGTTTGGAAAATTCTTAAATGAGGTCAAATGTCATGATCACGTTTCATTTTTTGATATTTTTGGCCGACTCTGATTTCTTTCTGGGAGTCCATACCTTACCGGATCAGTTGCCGCTGAATGGGACACCGTTTTGCTCAAGCTGAAAGCGTTGAGCCCGTTGAGCCGTTCAAAGCTGCCATCCTTTGCTCAGCTGGGTGCTCAGTTCCAGTCTGCATGGGTGCAAGGCAGTTGACGAAATTTTGTTGCACTAGGTCGGGCGTTTCTCCTGAATGATCTACTCAATCTACTCCCAAAAAAGAATAGTGTAATAGTTTTTGAGAACATTTGTGACTTTTTCTATTCTGCATCCAAACATGGACCCGCATGTTCCTCAGTGCTTTGTCTCAAGCGCCTTCTCTCAACTCCACCACTCCGCCTCCGCCAACTCGAGCATGGTGAAGCTTCAGTTCATGAACCCAACAGACTACGATGTGAGGGTGGAAGCCGGCGGCATGGTTCGATATTTGAGCCCCAAGAACGAGAAATCGGTGGATCGATGCGAATTCCCCGACGGAAACTACCAGCATTTTCGTGTGTGGTATGTGGACAGCACCGGGCACAACCAGCTTGCAGGTCCCAAACCCTACACCGTGAANAAACTACCAGCATTTTCGTGTGTGGTATGTGGACAGCACCGGGCACAACCAGCTTGCAGGTCCCAAACCCTACACCGTGAAGAATGATCCTGGTGTGGATCTCTATGTTTGGACTGTTCAGGACAACTCCGGCTGGTTTGAGTATGACTTCGAAGTGTCGTGGAGAGCCTATGCCAGAGCAAAAATGCAAGCATCAGCCCATGCGGAACCAGATCGTGAGAAACGGCAAAAACAAGTGAGAGCAGGAACTTGTTGAGAACAGAGCCAGCAGAGCTGTTAGTTTGCTGCAGTTGTCTGCTGTTTTTGCAAAGGGTTGCATTAAAAAAAGCAACCGCGCCTCGTAACCTGTCGCTTCAAAGTGTTTGCTTAAGATTCAGAATGATTCAGATCATCTAGCCATATATATATATATTATATTACAACGTCATACCGTGTCATCATTATTCGTTTTGTATATTAGGCACTCTTAACCATTGCAAGAGTTTATTGTTATTTTGTTGTATTTTGTTGCGGCGCGGCATGCTCCCTTCTTATGCTTGGTAGCGGTGATGCCACCGCTTGACGTGAAAAACACGTGCCTGTCTTGCGAGCCCTTTTGGCTTTTTGCGCGTGGAACTGTTTGTAGCTCGTACGGCTCGTAGATGTCCTGGTCTGGTTGCGAATCAAATCATATTTGTCTTCGCACGAGACACCAGACNCGTGGAACTGTTTGTAGCTCGTACGGCTCGTAGATGTCCTGGTCTGGTTGCGAATCAAATCATATTTGTCTTCGCACGAGACACCAGACCAACGTGCCAGGGAAGGCTTGTACCGCCGATGAGAAAAGGCGTGCCATCTCATGTCATCATAGCACTTGCATTTGATCTTGGTAGATCTTGCTAGTTGACAGTTGATTCATGTTGATTCCCATTCAAAATATGTGACGCTAAACATTGGTCCCCTTACATTTGGATATGTTTGGATATACCATATCATCCATATCCCATTAATGGGATTCATCTCATATATTAATGATCATGACATTATACATATGATATCCCACTAATATATTAATATATATATATATATACACATATACATGTATATCATGGATATTTTTTTTACATATACCGCATTCTGCCGCATTTTGCGGTTCCATTGGTCCCCGAAACATCTCCGTCTCATCCTGAGGTCAGACATCCTGAACGATCGATAGCACTGCCAAGATGTTTGGTTGGTCCAAAAATGGGTTGTGTACACCCAATTAATGGCATTTCATGGCTATTTTCATCGGGAAAATGACCCATAAATCAGCAATTTCTATCAACTTATGGAATTTTAGGGCTATATTTTGGTTATAGTAGTATATTTCATGGCCATTTTGATGGGGAACATGATCATAACTGATCAACTGAGAAACCATGATTTTTGGGAGAGGCTAGCCTTTTTGCAGACAAGCCCACCAATTCTCGCAAATCTTTTCACTTCAGTTGTACTCCAGTGCACTTCTCAACTTGCGAACATTTGCGACCAATTTTGTTTGCAGAAAACTGGCGCCATGCTCCATGGAAGCATCGTTGAACGAGATTCTGTTGGCAGCATGTCAACAAGTTCTTCCTTTGGAGCAGGCGAATCAGTTGGGCGAGGACAGACATGAACTGACATGAAATCAGTTCAGATTTTTGAACAGTTCTACCTTTTTCCCTCAGAAACCCCAATTTTCTCCAAGTTTTCTCAGCTCCTGCCAGGCTCAGCTCGTGCTGGAGCCAGGCCCACTGAGCTGCTGATTTTATGACATCGAAGCATTCATTAAGATATCGTAAATCCATTCAAATCCCATCCAAACTCGCAGATTACGGATTGTCTTGATATTAAACCCTCGAAAACCGAAACATCATCCGTTTGATGTCATTACTGGAGTTGTTGATTCATTTGATGTCCAGTTCCCAGCAGTGGTGACATCAATGTGGCAGGTGAAGGTGCAGTGCGATGCAAGGGCCGAGATTTCCAATGTCGAGCTCCCCGCACCATTTTCCACAGGAGCTCCATCAGTTGGGGAATCCTCCAATGTTGGGAAAGATCTGCAGTGAATCCTCCAAGATCTTCCAAGATATCATGGGTTCTCTTGATTGTTGTTTCAATGTTTATCTGAGGAAAAAATATATCAATCATAGTTTTTCAAAGAACCAAAAACCAGATGTTTAACTCTTGAACTCAAAATCTCCTCAAGAGTTATTACTCATGTTTGACAAAGAATGCTGGCTTGCTGGTGATGCCCATGATTGAAACAATGCCATCAGTTGCCTTTGTCTTGAGCCAAACCTTGTTTCTGTATATTGCAGACACATGGCTTCGCTCAAGACAAAAGCGACGGATAGTGTTGTTTCCTGTAAGAGGTTCCAAGTACGTGGTGCACACCCAGCTCACCATGTTCACACCGTGTCTAGCCAGCCTTACCATTGCGCCACTATTTCACAGCCATGTCATGAGGTCATGAGGTCATGAGGTCATGAACCAAGTGTACTCATCAGGGAACCATTTCACGCATCTTGAAGCCATGCCGGGGTGCAGCAGGGCGGTTCGGAAAGGTTGAGGAATCTGAGGACTACAAGACCTTTACGAAGAGATGCGACGAAACAGTTTCGTGAGTTTAGGGGTACTCTCGAAGGCATGGAGAAAAAGGTGACAGACCTCATGGCTGTCACCTTTGAGCAGGGCGTTCATGGACCCAGCAAATCAGATTTGCAAAGAAGCATTCCTGCAAGAAGCCAAATCTGATTTGAGTTGGCCTCTCAAATGCGGAAGAGTTGCAGAAAGCTCTGGAAGAAGAATGAAGAGATCTCCAAGAAACTAGAATCCCTGACCACGACCACGGAGAAGGACGAACACAGCCGAAACATTGCCAAAATTGAAAGGTATACTAGCACGTTAAGAGTAGAGTTTCAGGAAATGAATAACTTATACACATCCTCCAATTCTACTCTTAGCATGCTAGTAAGAATAAGTGGATGGAGAAAATGACCAACCAGCACAAGGAAACACAGGAGGATTCACATGGTTTTACTATCGCTCAAGGCAGAAACCAGGCTGGAATTGGCAAGCGCCAAGACAGAACAGGAGAGAGGCAGAGAGAAGCATCGAAGGTATCGAAGGCAGTTGAATCGCATCAGGCACTAGCGAAGCTCGGGAGCCTTTGAAGCTTCAGGGCAGAGGCTCAAAATGGCTCAAAGGACCTTGCCATAAGGAGATAATCGCCAGATTTGGGGAAATCAGAAACTGCCAGGAGGGCAATCTGCGGGGAGCTTTCCTTTTCATCGGTTCATGAAAAGATTGCGTCTGAATCTGAGTCTCTTCATGATCCGAAGGAGGAAGGAGGAACCAACTTTTCTTGCTGCTGCCGCAGCGCACCAGCAATCACAAGCACAATGCGTCCACCAAACGCAAGGGCAAGGGAAAAGGAAAAACGAAACGGTTTGATACAGAAGCATTGTGTTTCAAACTCCGCGCCCGCAAAGACTGCAAAGAGAAAAGAAAAGCACAAATTCAAGCTGCTTGGAAGTCCGCCTGCTGACGGCGAACCGGCACAGCCGCGAGGAGCCACGGCTTCCCAGCGGAGACGTAGAGTCTTTCTCCAAAGGGCTGTTAGTAAAAATAGGAATAAAAAGCGTGGGATTAGAAGCCACGGCAGTATTGAAAACAGAAACAGGCTAAGAGCAAACCGTACTAAGTGGAACAGGCGTTATTAACGAGAGTTCAAAAAATTTACCATCAATTACACATTTAACCAGAGAGCCCTAGAAATGCGACAGCGATCATATCTCTGGCGCCAAATGAGCAAACCAGAGAGAAGACGGCAATTTCAAGAATTCTGAAATCATGAAGGAGAAATAAGGTTGAGCCAAATAGCCTGGCCTATGGAAAACAATTAAAAGTTGCTTCTTTGAACGTCCGTAGCCTTAAGGGAGAACAATTAGCACTGATGTCAAAGAAAAAGAGCTAGTTGCAACGCAGAAAAGATTAGATGATGCCATTGCGAAAGGCGAAGGCAGATCCACTGTACAAAGAAGTGATATTGAAAGAGCTGGGGCTGGTATCATCCTATCCAAATATATGAAGCACTTCCTCGTGCATGCTAATCAAATCAATGGAAGGATTATTAGTGTGAGGATTAAATCCAAAGGCCGAAATCTGAACTTTGTTTCTTGCTATGCCCCTCACTTTTTTGGGATAAACTTTCCACTCTTGTTGCAAGGACCAAGGAGGTGCTTTTTATTGGAGGAGACATGAATGCACGATTGCATCATCGTTTTCAAGCGGAAGATAATGTTTTGGGACCCCGCATTTTTGGAAGAGCGCTGAATTATTTAAGACTGGTAGCTGATGCCACATTGGAGAACAGATCTCTGTTGATACAATTGTGTGAACAAGCCAACATTTATATAGTGAACACCTCCCTCCACAAAACCCCGAGGGGATATTTTTTCATTTAGACACAACGCCACAGAACATGGTCCTGAATGGACACCAGCTAGGTATGCTCAGCTAGACTTCTGGTTGGTTGGCGAAAAATGGAGACGCAGTTGCAAAGATGTACTGTAGACCTGATATTTTTTCCCATCTGACCATTACATTGTTGAAACCACTATTCGAGTTAAACTCCCTGGGTAGCAAGATTTACCCCGAAAGCGGCTCAAATTTTGCCAGCCAACCGACAGAGAACGGCAGCGTTACAATCAGCGACTGTATGATCTTTTGGGAAATGTAGACACCACAGAAACAACTAAATGGAAGGAGGTTGCTCAGCTTATTCTTACAGCGGCCAAGGCCGAAATTCCTCTCAGAAAACCTGAGCAAAGGAGGGAGTACATTTCTCGGCATACATCGAATCTTATTGGCCGTAGACAAGTTGCCCACCAAAATGGGAATGTAGGTGCAGTTAGAGACTTGAGTCAACAAATCAAGAGGCATGCCAAGAAAGACAGGAAGGATACTACTTTGAATTTGCTGCCAGAAATGCCAGAAGCAAAAGAATTGCAGGGCGTGAAGGATTTGAAAAGAGATCACCAGCCGAATTTTATCAAAATTAGAAAGAAATCTGCATGGTACCCTGAGCCTGGTCCCCCCAAAAGACAGAACTGAAGCCATAGCGACGTATTTAGAGAAAAAACAATGGAATAATCCTGACATCCACGAAATGAAAAGGAATGATGCCATACACGCCCTACATCATGAATTCAATTCAGAACGCTTCACGCTTGAAGAGTATGAATCTGCCCAAAGAACAACCAAGAACAACAAACAAGCGGGGCCGGACGGACTAATGATCGAATTATTCAAGTGGATGGACCGCAACAACCGTACTTGGATACTAAACTTGATCAATCATTGGTGGGTCCACAAATGTGCGCCAGAGGATGTCTTTGTTGCCAGGGCTGTATCAATCTTCAAAAAGGGAAACACCGAACTGCCCGAAAACTATCGCCCAATCTCATTACTGAACTCTGTTGAAAAGATATGCCTGATTATGATTCGAAGCCGTATGCAAGATATCCTCGAGGAACACTTGTGTGACACACAGTATGTGTTCAGACCATCCCGTAGCACATCGCAAACCCTTTACCTCACTCGTAGGTCACAAGAGATCTCGAGACGAAAAGATACTAACATTATAATCACTTCTCTTAGATTGGGAGAAGGCATTCGACAAGGTTCAGCATTGCCGTTTGTGGATAGCAATACGTAGACAAGGAATTCATGACACCTTCATGGAGGTAGTACCGCACAAGGCGGTGGCGGAAGTTTCAAAAATAGGAAACCTATAGGAGAGGTTCGTTGCTGTGATGGATGGCAGAGCGAACCCACTGATGGACCGACAAGTGGTTGGAGGCAGCGCAGGTAGTTGTAATGTAGTGTAGTAGTTGTTGTTGTTGTAGATGTAGATGCAGTTGTGGTTGTAGTTGTGGTTGTAGTTGTAATTTAACTATAGTAGCAGTTGCAGTTGTAGTTGTAGTTGTTGTAATTGCTGTAGGTGCTGTAGTAGTTGTAGTTGTCGTTGTAGGCCTAGTGCAGGGCAGTGTAGTGTAGTTGTAGTTGTTGTAGCTATTGTGGTTGCAGCTGTAGCTGTTGTAGTTGTAGTTGTTGTAGTTGTGGCTGTAGTTGTTGTAGTTGTAGTTGTAGCTGTCATGTAGTTAAAGTTGTAATTGTCGAAGGAAGTTTAGAAGTGAAACTTCCGACAATATGGACAGTTGAAAAGCAGAGGTGAGAAAAGTCAGAAGTGAGAAGATCAGAGATGAGAAANACAATATGGACAGTTGAAAAGCAGAGGTGAGAAAAGTCAGAAGTGAGAAGATCAGAGATGAGAAAGTCAGAAGAGAGAAGATAAGAGATGAGAAAATCAGAAGAGAAGAGATGCAGGTGCGCGAAAAGGTAGGAAAGTCGCGAAACACTGTGTCTTTCAAACGTTTTGTGGCTCCGGAGGGTCGAAAAGTAGGCTCGCTAAAGCGGCGGGTGCGGAGACATGTCGGTAGATGAGACATGAAAAATTGCACGCCNAACGTTTTGTGGCTCCGGAGGGTCGAAAAGTAGGCTCGCTAAAGCGGCGGGTGCGGAGACATGTCGGTAGATGAGACATGAAAAATTGCACGCCGTTGTGGCGCGAAGCACATTTGGAAGTAAACGGTGTTAAAAACTGTCAGGTTCGGAGCGCTTTTGGAAGTTGAGATGTCGAAAAAGTGCACGCCGTTGTGGCGCGAAGCACATTTGGAAGTAAAAGTGTTAAAAACTGTCACGGTCGAACAACTTTTGGAAGTTGAGATGTCGAAAAAGTGACGGCGCTGTGGCGGGAAGCACATTTGGAAGTGAAAAGTGTTAAGGACTGTCAGCTTCGCAGCGCTTTTGGAAGTTGCGATGTCGAAAAAGTGCACGGCGCTGTGGCGCGAAGCACATTTGGAAGTGAAAATGTTAAAAACACTACATTCTCGGAGCACTTTTGGAAGTTGAGATGTCGAAAAAGTGCACGGCGCTGTGGCGCGAAGCACATTTGGAAGTGAAAACCGTAAAAACGTGAGGGTCTCGGACCAGTTTTTGATGATTCAATGATGATTCGATGTGGAGAAAGTACACGCCTTTGTGGCGCGAAGCACATTTCGATGTCAAAAGTGTTAAAAACTGAGGGTTTGGGGACCATTTTTGAAGTTTGGATGTGACTACGCCACAACTACAACTACAATACATTACCACTACAACTACCACTCCAACTACAAATACATTACCACTACAACTACCACTACAACTACAACTACATTACCACTACAACTACCACTACGACTACAACTGCGACTACAACTACAACCACAACAACCACTACAACTACAACAACTATACAACAACTACAGCTACAAATTCAACTACATGACAGCTACAACAACCACTACAACTACAACTACATTACCACTACAACTACCACTACGACTACAACTACAACTACAACTACAGCCACAACAACCACTACAACTACAACAGCTANCAACTACATTACCACTACAACTACCACTACGACTACAACTACAACTACAACTACAGCCACAACAACCACTACAACTACAACAGCTACAACAACAACTACTACTACTACTACAACAACTACAACAACTACAACTACAACTGCAACTTCAACTACAACAGCTACAACTACAACCACAGCAACCACTTCAACCACAACTACAACTACGTTACCACTACAGCTACCACTACAACTACAACTACATTGCCACTACAACTACCACTACGACTACAACTACAACTACGACTACAATTAGCACTACAACTACAACAGCTACAACTACAACAACTACAACAACAACTACTACTACAACAACTACAACTACAACAACTTCGACTACAACAGCTACAACAACAACCACAACAACCACAACAACCAAAACAACCACAACAACCACAACAACCACAACAACCACTACAACTACAATTACAACTTCAACTACATGACAACTACAGCTACAACGGCTACAACTACAACCACGATAACCACTACAACAGCACTACACTGCACTGCACTACAACTACAACTACAGCAACTACAACTACAACTACAACCACAACCACAACTACATCTACAACTACAACTACAACAACTACAACTACAACCACAACAACACTGCGCTGCCTCCAGCCACGTGTCGGTCCATCAGTGGGTTCGCTCTGCCNGTTCGCTCTGCCATCCATCATTCACAGCAACGAACCTCTCCTATAGGTTTCCTATTTTTGAAACTTCCGCCACCGCCTTGTGCGGTACTACTGGTAGTTGTTGTAGTTGTAGCTGTTGTGGTTGTAAGTGTTGTAGTTGTAGCTGTTGTAGTTGTAGGGGTTGTTGTGGTTGTAGTTGTAGTGGTGGTTGTAGTTGTAGTTGTGGTGCAGTGTAGTGTAGTGTAGTTGTAGTGGTGTAGTTGTAGTTGTTGTATTTTGTAGTTGTAGTGCAGTGTAGTGTCGTGTAGTGTAGCGTATTCTAGTGTAGTGTGGTGTGGTGTAATGTAGCGTAGTGTAGCGTAGTCTAATGTAGTGTAGTGTAACGTTCCGAAACGAAGCAAATCTGCGAGACGTCCTCAATTTTTGAAGTTGACAACATCAAAAACAAAGCAATTCTGCGAGGCTTCCTTCAAAAATGGAAAGATGGAAAGTTGAGTGTGCAGCTGACGGCCTCGTACAAATGCGTTTTGCGATTTTTCCAGTCCATCTCTCTAAAGTACTGCGCCTGCCACCAAAAAGTGAAGCCAAGTCATACGAAGTGCTGCACCTGTCACGCAGAATGATTTCAACAAACCTGAAGATCTAATGTTCCAAAATGCAACCTCTCNCCAAAAAGTGAAGCCAAGTCATACGAAGTGCTGCACCTGTCACGCAGAATGATTTCAACAAACCTGAAGATCTAATGTTCCAAAATGCAACCTCTCTCAGGAAATCAGCGCCCTGACCTCTGAACATGTCTGATCGACATGTCTCTTGTACTGCGCCTGCCACGCGAAATCCATCTTTGCAGATCCTCTTCAAATGTCTCATGCCTGCCATCCTTTTTGCAAATGCTACAAAACCCACACATGTAGCTCACTTTTCACAAGGTGCAGAAGCCCTTGCGCCTGCCACACGAAACGAAGTCTGGACGTGCAAAAGTGCTCCGAGACCCGCAGTTTTTAACACTTTTCACTTCCAAACGTGCTTCGCGCCACAACGGTGTGCACTGTTTCGACATCTGAACTTCCAAAAGTGGTCCGGAGCTGAAATGTTTTTACTCCAAATGTCCTTCGCGCCACAACGGCGTACACTTTTTCAACATCTCAACTTCCAAAGTGCTCCGAACCCGACAGTTTTTAACACCGTTTACTTCCAAATGTGCTTCGCGCCACAACGGCGTCCACTTTTCCCACATCTCAACTTCCAGTGGTCCGAGCCCGTCAGTTTTTAACACTTGTTGCTTCCAAATGTGCTTCGCGCGACAACGGCGTGCAATTTTTCATGTCTCATCTACCGACATGTCTCCGCACCCGCCGCTTTAGCGAGCCTACTTTTCGACCCTCCGGAGCCACAAAACGTTTTCTTCCTGGCTGTGCTTTTCCATCTGTCCATATTGTCGGAAGTTTCACTTCTAAACTTCCTTCCGCTAAGCCTTGCTTTTTGTTGAAGATGAATATGCAACATCAACTGCGAAGATACAGTCAGCCGGAATAAGACAAAGCTGCCGACTATCGCCGTGCCTTTTTGTACTACTTATGTCCGTCGTGGCTAGAGATGTGGCTTTAAACTTAGACACTGCGCACCAGAGAAGAATCCAAACAAACTACCTGCCCAAAGAATTTGTTATGCTGACGACACTGTTTTAGTTTCCACCAATACCGCGGCTGCGCATAGATTGTGAGCTGAAATGGAGGGAGATTCAAAACAGTTTGGCTTACGTTTGACTAGGAACAAATGTGTTATATATCTATGAATGGCAATAAAGTAGTCAAGTTCCCTAACGGACAAAAAGTGAACAGGGTGGAAGAAACGACCTACCTTGGACACCAAATCACGCAGGAAATGGATGTGAAACGTGAGATGCAACACAAAATGCACCAGACATTGAAAATATGGTTCAAGCTGGACACCTTCTGGAAGAAAAAACTGTTCTACAAGATGGAAGCTGCAAGTTTATGATGCCATCATCAGAAATAAACTCCGCTATGGATTCGAAACCGTACACCTCACACACGCAACACAAGAAAGCGAATGCATTTCAATTGCGAGCCTGCGTAAAAATCCTAGGTCTCAGCACAACTTTTGTCAACCGATCAAATACCAATGAGTACGTGCTGCAAAGGGCAAATGAAGAAGTTGGCCACGCTCCTGGGAAGCCCAGCAAAACAAAGCCATTCTCGGAAGTATTGAAAGATAGGCGAGTGAAACTTGCTGGACATATTTTACGGGCGAACAACAGTGATCCCCTGAGGAGGGTCAGTTACGAACGCAATTCAGAAGTTTGCTACAATGTTGGGAAAAGAAGAGTGGGGGGTCCCAGGCAACAGTGGCTATTGTATACAAGTAGATATCCTTGGGAAAAAATTGAAAGAGGAACGTTCGAAAACACTTTGGAACAGAATCACAGATTGTTGGAACTTGCAAGAAGCCGTCAGTTTTGAATGTCGCATGCCCACGGTTTCACCCATGTGCCACGAATCTGGCACGGAACCATGGCAGTCGAAAAAAAGAACGGTGGGTCAGAAAAAACAGCGGTGGGACGAGATGTCCCACCAGGAAAAGCAGGCATCTTTAAGCGACTGAGTGGATCCAAAACAGGGAGTGAACAAAGATAGAGATGAAAAAGATCGAAATGACACACCAACATGGATGTTTGGAGCATGTTCAAAATCATCTTGAGACGTTTGTAAAACCGTCAATTTGGTCAGAGCTTTGCCTTTATTATTCTTCACCATCCTTCACCCCTTCCTGAAAGAGAGAGACTCCGCAGGATGCGGGGTGAGGGCGAGTTGGTTCAGTACGTCTGTCCCTGTCCGCAGCTGGGCGGATTGCCGAAGACCTGGAGCTTTCGGAGCCCCAAAGCCTTGGCACGGCCACCTAGGGTGACACCTAGGGTGACACCTTGGTGACACCTTGGTGACGGGATGATACGGAAAGATGGTGGAAATTGGCGGTGAAGATAAAAAACGGTGGTTGGAGATCATCTAGATATACAATATACAATATAGTACACGTAGAATATTGATATAGATGGAACATATTTACATATATAAAGATCTAGATATTATCTCTTCAGAAGGTTGTTTTGCAGCTTAAGTCCTTTTTGTTTGCTGTTGGTTTCAAGATGAGTGTCGAGTCTCAAAGCGTTGAGAACCTGGCGGATGTTCCGGAAAATCACAAAAAACACTACAAAAAACGTCTCACATACAGTACTTAGCTATACTTAGCTATACTTAGCTATACTTAGCAAAGTATACTTTTCCTCTTTGATTCAAATTTGGTAGATCTGGAAGTATCCCAATCCCAGGCCTCGGCCATCCTGGAACATTTGGATCACCGCGACAGCCTGGCGGACCTGGCGGACGTGCGCGCCACGGCCATGGGCGAGATCGCCATTTTGACCAAGGAACACCTGGCCTGGCGTCGGAGCCAAGGTGCGGAAATGTGGAGACATGTGGAGACATGGTTGAACTCCATGGGTTTCATGGTTCATGATGATCAAGAATGGTGAACATGGTAGTTCAACTGATGATTTCATGATTTTGATGAAATTTGATGAAATTTGATGTGATCTTTTTAGATGTGGAATGGCAAAATGGATCACAATGGCCAATTAGGTTGAAGATGGTTGAAGTATCTTTGTGGAAAACCCATCATGATACTTCAAAACAGCAATAAGATATAATAAGATACTGTAGCATTTGTAGCGATGCTCACGCGATGCTCACGGACATATGAAGCGAGCTATGGCAGATTCTGGCAGGTCAGTTGCACTGCAAGGATTGCGGAAATTTCTTCGCCGGGCAACGTGGGTTACAAGATCATCAGCGCCAGAAACACAACAAGGCTGGGCACGCAGCCGAAGCAGCGAAGCATAGCGAAGCAAAGCAAGGAAGCAAATTCTGAATCTGAAGAGAGAGAATACTGGCAACTTTGATTCCAACATATTCCAAACGTTGCTTTACATAGATCTCTTTACGGTGTATAAACAGCCACGATGTGTGATATGACAGAAATTCCGTTGTCAAAAAAAAACTTACGAAGATCGCAGATCTGGAAATTCATCCGTTTTTTTGACATTGAATTTATTGCATGTGTGCATCCTGGTCCAAGCATGTCTTGACATGGATCTGCAACCCCAATCTATGACATCTGCAAGTACGATGGAATGCTG
The DNA here is from genome assembly GCA_003297045.1 of Symbiodinium sp. clade C Y103. Taxonomy (NCBI): domain Eukaryota; class Dinophyceae; order Suessiales; family Symbiodiniaceae; genus Cladocopium; species Cladocopium sp. clade C. The sequence continues at coordinate 716,850 of BGPT01000137.1, read as the reverse complement.
ATGTGTATGGGGACATGAATAGTACGAGATTTCAGATCTGACAACCCAGCATTTTTGACGTCTTCACTTTCTGTTTGCAAGTTAGCACTGGCTTGGTCAAGGCTCGTTTTCCCCAAACGATTGGCACATATTGGCACAATGAGCGAAACAGAAACATGCAGAAACATGGGGGCCACATGGGTCACCCTGGCGCAAGGGGGTGGAAGCTGCATTGGTCCGGAGCCCCAGCCCTGCCAAAAGCTGGCTGCCATGTGAGAAGCATGTGAATCTGGCAGAATCAGATTGTGAAGCTTGTGTACTTTACAGTACTTTGAAGGAAACACATCCATAGTGGCCCCAGTTGTTCTCCGCTGGGTAGTACCGCTTGGAAACAATCCATTTTCCTTTTTTAAACGAATATACCATCCATTTTGAATGGATAAACAATCCATTTTGGTGCGCATTTTGATGGATCATGATCTTGATCCATCTTGATCCATCTTGATCGTCAGTTAGTTCCCCAGTTAGTTCCGCATTTCCCACCGGTCCTGTCGTCCTTTTCCCCAGGATGCTGTGGACCTGAGCCGCCTGGCTGTGGTGCCATACCGCCCTGCGACCTTCCCCACCTTCGCGGTTGCGCCAGCTGTGCCGGCGGCGGAGAAGCCGAAGAAAGCGTTGGATCCGGGGCTCTGTGACGAAGCTGCACAGGGCTTTGATATCTTTGGATGGCTCAAGCATGGATGGGATGGGATGGGATGGTTGTTGATCAAATTTGATCATCATTTCTTGCCAAGAAAATGGTGATTTGGTTTTTTTTTGGTAACTATTTCACGATTTGTGCTCCATGTTCAGATCATTTCAGATCCATTTATTGTCTATGTGTCTATCCATGTCCCAACGCCCAGGTGCAGCCCGAGACGGCAAGCTGCAAGAGTTGAGAACTTTGGTGGCGGAGGGTTGGAGTTTGGCCACCCGAGATCAGCACGGTTCCAATGCCCTGCTCTGGGCTGCAGGTGGGGGAACGAAATTCAAACGATTCACCATTTCTTTTTTAAACTTTAAACTAAAGTTTTACATATTTATACAAGTTTATGCTTTTTTTGACGCTCCCTTGGGATATTGCTGGGGACTTAGGCTGGCCCTGAAGGGGGCCAGCCCGCGTAACCTTTAAACAAGTTTCTCCTTTTTTGGGGGAAGCAGCTTGTGGTTTCCATCTCGAGGTGGTGGGCACTTGGAGCTGTGTCGTTTCTTGGTGGCCTCCAATGTGGATCCCCATGGCCATCAGAAGGATCACCGCAACGCCTTGCATTGGGCGCTTCTTGGCATGTCTTGGATGAGAAAAACATGAAACAACTGTTTAAATCCAGGGAAATTAGTGGACATTTCGGTGGAAATCTGATGAAGTTCTTGGACAATCATTAGGAAATCACTTGGCAGTCAAAAAATATGATCATAGTCATAGTCGTAATCTTAGATCATAAGATTAGGTTGGATCATCCGCAATCATCCAAAACAGGATCATAGTATGATGATTGGATCATGATCATCGAAAATTAGGATCCCTATCTATCCCATTCTGATCATGATGAACCATTATCTATGCTCATTGGAAAGCCCATGTGTTTCTTGGGAGGATCTCCTGCCAGGCCGCCCGCAATGGGCACATAGAGACCTGCCGTTGGCTGGTGACTGCCAAGATCGATCCCAATAAGCCCACCTTGGATGGAACCACTCCGTGGGGGACCTTGGAAGAGATGAAACCGGAGAAACCACGTATACTCCCAACTTGGGTATCTCATATCATATAGATTCTATATAGATGTTAAACTACTGTTGTGGTTCTAAGTTTCCTTTTCAACCAATTCTTGAGATTTTATGGCAGAGAAATACTTTGGTAGTTGATGCTGTCTGATTGTCTTCAAGTGTGGATGGGCTCTTGCGACAAAGGTTCGATAGAGGCTTGTTCTTTCCTGCATGCTTTGACTTCCCGATGTGTTTGACTCATTGATGATTGCAGATAAAGTTTTCCCTCAAAGTCCGAAAGTCCTGAAATTTGTTTTCCACATGACAATCATGACATCCCTTAAAATACCTTGAGGCACTGGATGAAATTTCATCCCTTTTTTGTTTGAGGCTTCACTGGGCCGTGTGGCAAAGTCACAAGGCTGTCTGTGACTTTTTGATCCACGAGGCTGGACCGAGAAATGATTCTTCGAATTCCTCTGGTGGTTTGACTCAATTTTGGTTGAGTTTCCATCTTACAAGGGATGAATCAGAAGATTGATCATCTTGTTTTCCAGTGTCAAAATGCTGTTGGGTTGGAACCACCAATCAGTACTGATTTGAGAGAACTTCTTGAGTTGGATGCCCGTGTTCCAGGCCAAGGCGGATTTGCATGCCACGAACAGGCTTGGGGGGAACCGTTGAACTTCAGTTGGTTCCATGCAATGGCGCAATGTTTGGCTTTTGACTTGGGTGTTTCTTTAACTTGGGGATCCCAACATATCCACAAACCATTGTGATTTTTCAAATCAGTTGGGTTGAAGAAACCCATGTCCCAAAATTGGGGATCTACACCCCATCCATGGGAAAGGTACGGCTGCAATGCGTCGCAGTGGGCCGCGCTGGCCGGGTCGGTGGAGATGTGTGCGCCACCGAAAAAATGGAGATCATTGAATGGGCTGATGACTGATTATCCAGCGATTATCCAAGTATTAGCATTGATTTATCACTGTTTGTGGATATTTGTTTAAGAAAAAGCAGTTTTAGTTCCTGTTTAAGTTGGGATAGTTTGTTGATGAGCTGATTCTCCAGCTAAAGCAGCTAATGACAGATGGAATAGGTGAATGTCTTTGTTTTTCTGATGCACCACTGTCGCGTTGAAGTGTCCAAAAATCATCCCGATGTTCCATGTCTTCCATGTCTTCCATAGCTTCCCATCATTATCCTCATCCTCATCATTGCAGGATTTCCCCATGTTTTGGAGGGCCATTGGGGCCGTGTAGGTTGCCATTGTTGTCATCCCCCAGGTACCCACCCAGCATCGCTGTCCAGGTACATATTTGCAGCACCAAGGATTAGATCTAAAGGTATTGAACTTCAACGGGCACTCGGCCCTGCACAAGGCGGGACGCAGCAGCTTTTCTACCACAGGAAATGGCGAACTTCACCGGTCAAACATGGGACACAAATCGAACAAATGTGGATTTCAAGCGTGTAGTACTGCGCCTACATTAGGGGACCTAAGGTATTCATCGTGAAAGAAACGTCAGACTGTTGAGTGTGATCCACACCTCTTTTGCATTTGTTACAGACCCAACTTTTCCTGATTTTTATCCAGGCATTAGCAAAACAATGAATGGAAGACTCCTGCAAAGATGGTGCCCCCCAATTGTAAGTTGGTTAATCACCCCCCAAACTAACTATAGATATTTCTTTAGATATATCATTATATATATATATATCTACCATGAACTCCAGTGATTGGAGTTTAGTTGCACGAACTTAGCTAACTTAGCTAACCATCATCACCTTCAACCATCAACAGGCGGCCGTGAAGGGCCAGCGGAAGGTGTGCGAGTGGCTACTGGATGAGGGCGGCTTGGGAGATCTCCAGGCTGGGCATGACCAGGTGATGGTTCTACCATGAATTTGGGGGGATTTACCATGATTTACCACCAGAAATGTAGCCAAAAATTGGTGTTAATGAATGTTGATATCATTTGACAATTGAATAATTGGGTTTGATATGTTGGGACAAGAATTTTGGACCATGTGGGTCAAGCAACAGAAAACTATGATGAGCCAGTGGGTTTAGTAAAGGGAGGGATCCAAAGCGATGGTTTTCCATATTTCTGTGGGATAACTACCAGCTATTTTACGGAAAAAAATATGATGGAACCAGGACATACTGTGGATGGAAGAAATCCTGCACCAGTTGATAGGTGGTTTATCCCAATATTTGTTGGGTTTCAACCATCCAAGGTGGTGCAGGATTTCTTCCAACCACAGTATTGACCCTTACCCAAGGTGCTGAAGTTTCGAGTTCAAGACAGATAATTTCAATCTCCTGATCTATTTCCATGTCGCTCTCTTTCTCCAGATGCAGCCGGATGCAGATGGCAATACGCCGGCAATTATGGTCCTGTCTCTCAGTGGCGCCACAAGTGAACTCCTTGGACGCAGTTGACCATTGCCAACGTCACATCAAAAGCATTTCAGGAAGTATCGCAATGTATCGCTTTTACTTTGGCAACCAAGAAATGGAACCGGTTGCTTTGATAACCCTTTACCAAGGCTCGCTGCGGAGGTCATACGGAGCTGTCCCGTTGGCTGCAGCAGCAGACGTCGAACGCCAGAGAGGAAAAACTGGGGGAGCGTCGCAGCGCTGGCACGAAACAGTGCTGCTCGCAATCTGAGATGATTTGATGATTTGATCACTTGAACGAAACTATCTAATTACAATCTAAGAATCCACAGTCCTTCCATCAGACCTGCTGAATTCACAAGCAAGTTTCGCGTTCAGCATCTTCCAATATTTTCCAATTGTGTTCAACAGACCGCAATTCCCGAGTTCCGACGCATCGCTGGTGCTGCGGCCCCGTTTCGGTGGCGACTGGACCTTGGCGGGGTGCGGCTCCCAGACAGCAGCGTTTCACGTGACGTTTTCCGCCGTTTGGCCACGAGGTCAGCTCTACGAGTCTTGCACGATCCAACGGCACCTCATTTGTCGCCCTATTTGGTGCCTTGGGAGTTGTGATACCGGGTTCCCTGTATGTTGCGATGATGATTTTCGACTGTTTGACTTGGCAACGAAGGTCAGGTTTGCTCAACAGTCTTTGAAATTCGGTTGGCAAAGCTTTAAGAAGGTCAGCCCTTTTTGACAAGAGCCATGTGAGAAGAATGACAGAACTGCTGGTTTCCAAAACTGGTTGTTGCCCAGAACCCACATCAGACTTCATCAAAAGGGGCTGTTTCGATGCAGGTACAGTAGTACCGGGCCAGGCAGTGGCGGTAGTTACCGGTAGTTTCAAAGATAGGAAACCTACATGAGAGGTGAGTCGTTGTGAATCATGGATTGCAGTGCGAACCCACTGATGGATCAAAAGGTGGTTGGAGTGTCGGGCTGTCTATTTGTCTAACTGTCTTTCTATCTATCTATCTATCTGTCAATCTGTTTAAGTGTATCTATCTATCTGTCTACCTATCTGTCTTTCTAGCCATGTATCTGTCCGTCTATCTGTCTTTCTATTTGTTTATCTTTCTCTCTTTCTATCTATCTATCTATCTGTCTATCTTTCTGTCTTTCCTTCTATCTTTCTATCCATCTATCTGTCTATCTATCTATCTATCTGCGTGCTATCTGTCTCTCTGTCTACCTGTCCATCTGTCCATCTGTCTCTTTGTCATCTCTTGATCTACCTATCTTTCCATCTGTCCATGTATCTATCTCTCTGTCTGTCTATCTGTCCATCCATCTGTCTAATTATCTGTCTGTCTGTCTATCTATCTATCCATCTATCTATCTATCTATCACTATCTATCTACCTAGCTATCTATCTATCTGTCTATGCATCCATCTCTCTGTCTATTTATCTATCTTTCTGTCTCACTATTTGTCTGTCGAATCTCTCTGATTCTGTGGCTGTCTCATTATCTGTCTGTCTCTCACTTGTCTATCCATCTGTCCTTCAATCTGGCTATCTGTCTATCAGTTTATCTATCTTGCTCTCTTTCTATCTGTCTATTTTTCTATCCGCAACCTTGAAAACGAATCCTGTCTGCGAGACTTCTTCGAAATTTGGAAGTTGAAAACAGAAAAACGAAGCTTTTTTGCGAGAAATTCCTTCGTTTTCCAAGTGGTCAACATCAAAAACCAAGCAATTCTGCGAGTCTTCCTCCAAAGATGGAAAATTGAGTGTGCAGCTGGCGGCCTCGTGCCAATGCGTTTTGCGGTTTTTCCACTTCATTTGTCTAAAGTACTGCGCCTCCCACCAAAAAGTGAAGCCAAGTCATACGAAGTGCTGCACCTGTCACGCAGAATGATTTCAACAAACCTGAAGATCTAATGTTCCAAAATGCAACCTCTCTGCCACGAAAACTGCATCTCTGCAGATCCTCTTCAAATGTCCCACGCCTGCCATCGTTTTTGAAAATGCTACAAAAGCTCGCGGCTCAACCCCTGTCAGTGGTCGAGCTACTTCGACCAAAGGTTGAGTTAGGACACCGGTACTGTTTTCCTGATGGATCCTTCGCTCTCTTCGGTGCCTGCTGGAGAGCATTGGTCTGGGCTGCTCCAGGGCAGCAATGATGGGTGCCTCTTCTTGGGGCGAACTAAGGCGCATGGGCAGTTGGTGACGGTGAGGATGCCTTTGCCCTCAGATGCTATGGTGATGCTGTACGATGCCAAGGTGATCAATTCTCCGCAGGGCTATGGGCTGTATGCTGACGAAGGCACTGCTTGGGTTCGAATTCCGAGTTCGGAGAAAATCAGCTTTGCTCACACCAAAGAGGTTTGTGCCGGAATCGGCTGCATGGGGATGGCCGCTGAATTCCTAGGCTTAGAGAGTGTTGCCTCTATGGATTGGAACATCAATGCAGTTCACCATATGCAGCTCAATCATCGCCAAGGAGCCTTTGTGGGTGATGTCAACCTATCAAGACATCGATTGAAACTGCACCATGTGGCTGAGGCACTGAGATGTATTCTACTTTGCGGATTTCCGTGTCAGCCGCTGTCTCGACAGGGAGACGGAAAGGGCGACATGGACAGCAGATCTCGAGCCTTTCATAGCACTTTGCGTGTTGTGTGGGAGCAGCAGATGTCGGCTCTTGTCATGGAATGTGTGCCTGGTGCTCGTGAGGCACCATTTGTGCAACAGTCCATCCAGCAGTTAGCGTGGAGCATGGAACTTTCTCATGCAACCTTTCTTGCAGGGCACAGAATCCCTCACATTTGGTGGACTTGCCATTTTGACCACGTCAGTCATCCCACCTGGCAGTCAAGGGCTTTTACCAGTCTCCAATCTCCGCTTCCCAGCTTTGTTTGTGCCCACCGGTGAACCGATCTTGATTGATGGGAGCATTTTGCAGCTCGGGGACAAGGTGATCCAACGTGTCCAGGAGACCAATGCCTTCCAGATTGTAGAGATGAAGACATCGGTAATCAAAGTCACGGTCTTTCGAGATGAATGGCCCCTGGACTGGACACAGTTCGGGAAGACTCCGGTCAAAGAGCTCTTTCACCATGTTCAGACCTTTCTGCTGTGTCGCGGAAACAGATGTGGAGAGGCATGTAAGCGATTTCATGCCCCTGTGGACACGGAGATTGATGCGGTGGTCACAGATGTTTGGAGCCGTCTCTGGCTGACACATCGTGGAAAGAAGGTGGGGGCAGAAGACAGTGACTTGTTCCAGGTGATGTTCAGGATTCCTCATGAATGTCTCAAGACTCTTCACTGGCTTTCTGGAGTAGATGGGGTCTATGTGGAACCGAGATCGGAGGATGGCAGGAGTGCGGATCCCAATATGCAGGTTCTCTGGTTTCCTGAGCTATCACTGAAGGAGGTCCTTCACAAACAACGCACAACTGAGCGCACCTTGCCAGTTGTCAGATTTGGCATGAAGTATGGCATTCGGATCTATGTGAAGGACAGTGACCAGCTTCAGTCAAAGCCGGGTGCAGGAGAACAGCCACCTCACATCAACATTCAGAAGATCTATGAACTTCGACCATTTCCACATGGAACTCAGAAGAAAGCCATCGCCCAACTCCTCCAAAGCATGGGATGGCAGGCAAAACCAGTGCAACCAGGGCGAGCAGATTCCAATGGAATGAGCTGGAAGGTTGGAGCTGAAGCCGATCCACCATCGATGGTGGTCCAGACATCCTCAGGTGACATCACGATTACGCTCCAGAAACAGGTTGTTTCTAATCAGTATGCGCCCAAGGTTTTTGGATCCACCAAAACTCAAGCTCACCTCAGGCAACAGTCTAAGGACAGGAGCAAGAGCAGCCAAGCATCAGCTCTCCAGAACAAGGAGAATGTACCTCCCTATCAAGCAGCCCCTCCCTCCTCAGATCCATGGCAGAAAAACGATCCTTGGAGATCATGGAGTGGGCCAAAGCCTGTCAGAGAGGATGTGGACATGCAAGTGACGCCCAAGCTCGATCAGATAGAGGAAAGACTCTGAGGAGAAATCACAGCAGTGGTTCAATCTACCACAGATGCCCGGATGTCCAGAATGGAAGTTGATTTGCAGGAAATGAAACATCAGCAGGTGAAATTTGAATCATGGTGTCATGAAGCTGGACAGGCCAATGTCCAATTGCAGAACCAGCTCCATCAGCTGGCATCTACGGTCGGAACCCTCGGCAGAGCTTTCAGACATGGGCAAGGAGATCAAAAGCGGGTTCACACACCTGGAATCCTTGCTTGTGAAGAGATCTCGCACAGAATGATGGTGCGCCGCCGGGCTCCGGGCTGCAGGGCCTGGAGTGCCGGGTCGTGCAACAGCCTGTCATTTTGGTTTCTTCAACCTCTTTATGGTGTTTGGACGCTTTTGGGTGTGCATGGCAATGCTGCTATGCTGCTTGGTTCCAGCTGAAGCCTCACTTCTCACCTCATACAGGCCATGGAAGGCAGAGTGCTCAGCACCTATGATGGACAGTTGCTTTGTGGATCAAGATGGACAGTCAATCTTTTGGGGCGACGGAGAAACGCCTTGGAAGAATGAGCCTTGGTCCAAATGGTCATGGACTCCAGAATTCCTCCGCTACATGGAGGCGCTTGCTGTTTCCACGCAAACAGAGGCTGTAGACAATGCAGCGATGGATACTTTTGACAATGTGATGATCCTTCTTGATCATCCAGGACAACGCAGCTGGCGAATTTATCGACCAGATCCGTTCCAGCAAGTTCGACCCATATTCCTTGATTTGCAGGTGGTTGCAGATGTTTCACTTGCCGAAATCCAACGACGAATTGTGATGCATTGGCCAGATCTCCCAAATGGACAGTTGGGATGGACTCTGGTCGAAGTAGCTCCTTCGAGCTCAACATCTTTGCTTGTTCCTGAGGACTTTGAAATCTTCCTCATTAGAGCAGATGTAGATTGTGGACCTGATGAACGAGTTGTCTTGGTGGAAACTCAGTTTTGGCGATTGGCAGACTTCAGTATGACTCCACATCTCAGACCTATGGTGATACCTTGTGGCCATGATCCGAAGCGTTTCCCTCAACTTGTCGGTTGGCAAGATCTGTGCAGTCGTGTGTTATGCCCGGTCTGGGCCAATGGCGACACACGGAGACCTTTGGAACGTCTTGACATTGGCCATGGGTCTTTTGTGATAGTTTCGGCTACGGATGATGTGGACAGAATTGATTCCATCACAGGAGATTTGGTGAATTTTCCAGAGCAATTCCGCACGGTGATTGTGCGAGCAGATCCAGTGGAGATTCCTGCTGACTTTGCTCAGCAAGTGGCAGTTGCGATGGCTCTAGATGATCTGGCAGAGCAGCAGGCGGTCCGTTGGCATGCGATCACCTACCAGCTCGCACTCACTGACTGGTATCGATGGCTGTACCGAAACTCGGGGATGAGATATATCCGCAGAAATCCTTTGGCACTCTTTCATCCAACACTTCCCCCAGGGCAACCTTTGGTCTTCCTTCGCTTTGGGGTGACATTGCCCTTGAATGTGCCAGAGCTATATGCAGATTTGGTGGACTATGAGATGGTTCCACAGGAGGACTGGGAATTGATCTTCATGGCACATGTCATTTCTGACCTTGCCGTGCCTCAAGATGTTCAATACATGGGCATTGCCACCCAAACTGATCGAGAACCTCCTCTCAATCTCAATCTAGCCCTCTTTGAGCTCAACTTTGCTGATGAGCAGGGACAATTTCTACATCCACCTCAATTCAGATCTCTGATGGTGAAGGAGACAACCTCATGGTTTGCACTCATTCACATGGTCGGCTTCTTGCCGCAGTGCGAAGAGATTTGGGAATGTGTCGTTCAGTCGGATGGTCGTTATGTTCTTCCACACGAACAAGATGTCTTTCTCTATGATGGGTCAATAGTCAGAATGTGGCTGGGTCCATATTTTCGAGAAGGTGTTCTCGGTAGCGAAGAACTAGACTGTTCAATGACAGCTGAAGATTTGGAAGGTCAAGCAGTTTTGAAGCCCAGCTCGGTTGCAAGGGCGACACAGTCAACACAACCTTTTGCACCGGTTTCACAGATTCTACAAGGTGCTGTGGCTATGGTTGTGCTTCTTTTGGGTTGGTCTCTACAGAGAACTTTTCGAACACAGGCTCGAAGGTATGCAGGCCGGCGATGGAAGGCCAGAGGGCGGAGTGGTTTGCGGCTGAGGAGATGCCATCTAGGCTTTTGCCGTCGGCCACTCCTGTCCTCATATGGCCGGAAAGTTCAATGGGCGAGTTTGCTCTACCTGTGTCTTTCGAGTCATCTTGTCTCGATCAGTCTTGCACAAGACTCCGCACGGCATACAACCCACCGTTTTGGAGAAGCACTGCATCCTGGACCTTTATGCCATATTGGAACATCGAATCCCAGTGGAATCCGAGGGAAGGAAATGATCTATGGGCAATTACCTTTTGGAACCTGGGGCATTTCAGAATCGCATGTTGCGAAACCTGGTTTGCGGACAGTCAGATCTAATTTTGCCAGAGCGGGAAGAGAATATCATCGAACCTTCAACGTACTGCCAGGAGTCATGGTACCTCTCAGACAAAGATCCGAAACGGCAGGTACCTGGGCAGGTGTGATGACTGTCGCAGACTTACCACTGCGGAACATCCAAATCAATTGGCCTCATGGAGAGTACGATGAAGGAAGAGCACAACTCTATGAATGTCACTTGGGCAACTTTTACATGACTGGAGCCACTGTCTATGGTTGGCCCTCAGGACCCACCTATCCGCGGGCTCTTCAACATACCAATGATCTGCTTGAAACTTTGGTCAAAGAATTGGTTCTGTCTCGTACAGGACCCAGGTTCCTGATGGGTGACTTCAATCATCCGGAGGCGAAGCTTGATGCTCTGGCCATTCTGCATACGCAGGGATGGGTGGCAGTTCAGGACCTGGGTTTTCGTCAAGGTCAATGGTCTCCAGTTCCTACGTGCAAAAGTTCGACTACAATTGATATGGTATTCATCTCACCAGAGCTGATTCCTTTTTTTCGCTCAACTCAGACATGGCCATGGTTTTCCGACCATTTGATTGTTGGTGCTGCTTTTGAGCTGCCCATTCAACCAGCAATCCAAGATTCCTGGCCTTTGCCAGCTCAGATTCCGTGGACCCAAGTCAATTGGGATACTTGGCAGACCACAGAGAGCGACCTGACCGATCTCAAGGACTTGAATTTGACTGAAGCATACTCTACATTCTGGCAACGATATGAGAAGAGCTTTAATGATCATATGGCTACTCCTGATGGGCTGCTGCCAACCACAAGTCACGGACGAGGGCGACGTCAAGCGCCTGAGCAACGACAAGGAGCACTCCCATTGCTTCGCCCTTCTCGACCTGGGGAGGTCACCCAATCCTGTGAGCTCCTAGGGAGAACGCCCCAAAAGTGGTTTGTGCAATTGAGGCGTTTACAGAGCATGTTACATGCCCTCCGAGCCAATAATGACTCTGCCAACGCCCAGCAGTACCGGGCCGAGTTGTGGGGCTCCATTCTTCGAGCAAAGGCCGCACATGGTGGACAGAGCGTCCGGTGCAGCTTCAAGGAAGTCCGGGGACTATTCCGTTGGCTATTCCTGATGTTCATGGCATCCAGTCGATCTTCACTGACTTTGAGGCCAATTACAGGAAGATGGAAAGTTGGCATCAAAGACACCGTCATGAATTACTGGCAGCGTACTTTCAAGAGCACCATGAGAAATTGTTCTCTATGATCAAGCCAGAGGCCAAAGCTCCACTGCAACATTTGGAAGATGTGCACATGACTACAATCCTTGCTATGTCAGAAGACCAGCAGTTGATTCATGTAGCAGACCAGGTGCATATCCCTGAAGATGCTCAATGCGAAATCGATGGGGTACCGGTCAAAGTGCTTCAGGTTGAGGATACAGTGGTGTCTCTAGAACATGAAACGCTCTTTGTGCATCCACTGGATTTCTCAGTTCGAGTCAAATACTCTTCTCCTCAAGATGTCCTTGGAAAGCTGGAGAGTTTCTGGAAAGAACGCTGGTGGAAGCATTCTCCACCCTCTACTGCTGACTGGGAACGCATGTTTGCTTTTGCCAGAGAATACATGCCCAGACGGCCCTTGCCATACCGTCCGCTGCATGTGGAACAATGGAACGAGGTGAATAAGAGGTACTCAGCCAAGGCTGCAAGAGGCCCTGATGGGGTTGACCGAAGAGATCTGCAATGGATGCCTCAATGCTTTAAGGAGTCTTTGGTGGCCCTGTTGAACCGAATAGAAGCAATGGCTCAGTGGCCTGAAGCTCTACTACCTGGATTTGTCTTTCCACTTCCCAAGCGGACTGAAGGACTCCATGCAGGTGATTACAGACCAGTGATTATCTACTCCACAGTGGTTCGAAGTTGGTCATCGGCTCGTGCTCGGGAATGCCTTCTTCATTTGAGCTCACTGGTGGATGGTCATCAGTTTGGTTTTTTGCCGGGCAAAGAAGCCACAGAGATTTGGTTCTCTCTCCAGGCTTATCTGGAATTGTGTCAGTTGACTGGAGAAGAACGATGTGGATGGGTCACTGATGTGCAAAAGGCGTTCGAAAACATTCCGAGGGAGCCGGTGGATTGGCTCGCACGAGCCATTGGCATTCCCGACCAGATCGTCTCCACTTGGAGTGCCTTTTTGCAGGGTACCACTCGAAGATTTCAGGTCGGTGGCTTCACAGGTGCTCCTTTGAGTAGTAACTCCGGGTACCCAGAAGGGTGCGCTCTCAGCTGCTTCGCTATGGGACTTGCAGACATGATTTTCCATCTGTACCTTTCTGTGTATTCGAGGATGGTGACACCAGTGTCATACGTCGACAACCTAGAAGTGCTGGCGCAGGGGGTTCACCATCTTCGTTCTGGCATTAACTGCACGTTGCAGTGGGCCGCCATGTGGCGATTGTCTTTGGATTCAGCCAAAAGCTACACATGGGCCTCCACACCGGCTTTGCGCCGTGAACTACGTACGCTGGATTGGGAACTCAGAGAGTCAGCTCTTGACTTGGGGGCCAATATGAACTATGGCAAGAAGAAGAGTGTCGCAGCGATGGTTGCACGTCTGGCTAGCCTTGAGCCTTTGTGGCCTTTGTTGAAAAGGCTGCCGGTGGCAGAATGGAAGAAGTGGCACATCTTGCAACAAGGTCTTTGGGCCAAGGCATTCTATGGATGTGCCAACTGCACCATTGGGCCGAAGCACATTCAAGATCTACGTACACAAGCAATGCGGAGTCTGAGAAGAAGTCGAGCTGGTGCCAGTCCTCTCATTTGCTTAGGCCTACAGGCTCCAATGGGTTGTGATCCAGGATTTTACCAGTTCTGGCAGGTGCTCGTAACCTTTCGAAGGCTACTAGTGAAGCAACCGGTTCTACAAGAAATGTGGGCTCTTTTTCTGGAACTTTTCCGGGGTGGCCAGTCGCATGGTCCTTTTGGCAAGCTTCTGGATGTCTGCAGCCTGGTGGGCTGGACTGTCACCGCAACTGGCTTCTATGATCATGATGGCTTTTGGGTATCCTGGTTGGATTCTGCAGAGAAAAAGGTTCGAAGTCTGGCAGAAGATGCATGGGCGCAGCACATTTCTCAAGAGCTTTGCCGTCGTAAAGATCTTTCAGACCTTCAAGGGCTAGATCTGCCGGTGTTCCGGCGATGCCAGAACAGGCTTGATGGGAAAGCACGAAAATTTCTCCAACCAATTCAAGATGGGTCTTTCATTGATGCTAAGACTCAAAGTAAGTTTGATGTTTCAAAAATGGCCATTTGTTCCACATGTCATGTCCCTGACACTCATGCACATCGTTGTACGATGTGCCCTCATTTTCATGAAGTTCATCGACGGCATTCCAACATCCTGGCTTTGTGTAATTCTCTGCCGCAATCCCTGACTCATCATTTGCTGCCTTCGCGAGATGTGGCCTGGGCTGACTACAAGAATCAGTTCTTGGCCATGGAGCCTTTCGTGGAGAGGCATATTCCGGTGTGGTCCACGACAAGAATGGATTTCTTCACGGATGGGAGCTGCTGGACACCAGAGATTCCGGAGCTCTCTTTGGGAGCATGGGCAGTGGTACCGCAATTGGACTGCTGGATTGCCAGAGGGACCTTGTCGGGCCTACATCAAAATAATGATGCTGCTGAACTTCAAGCCATTCGAGAAGCACTGGAAATAGCAGTCGGCTTTCCCGGCGAGATCACCATTTGGAGTGACAGCTCTTATGCGGCTACAGGACTTCATCGCTTGTTGGAAAATGTAGCAGACCTTCCAGATGACTCAGGAGATGGCACGTGGATTGAGATCCAAGCATTGGTGCGACAATGTGTTCATCCTGTGCGGGTGCAACATATCGCTGCCCACCGTGATAGCAAAGCACAATCTGACCCGGTGGATGAGTGGACAGCCCGGTGGAATACCCGAGCAGACCAAGATGCAGCAATGGCTCATTTTTTGAGACCACAAGCCTTTCTGGAGAGTCGAAGCAAGATCCTTTCCGATTATCAAAACCGGTGTGAACAACTCCGCCAGTTACAAGCACTACATTTGGACATTTCAGAGTTTCGACTGCTGCATCCTTCAGCTGATGATGATGAAGGGGAAGAGCACACGGAAGCCACTATGCGGGTGTGGTGGCATGCACGGTGCCATGAAGCAGATGGAACATGGGTGGGTCAGATAGAAGAATCCTGGGTCAGACACTTGCCAAGTTCTGACCTGGTGCAACAGTTTGGACTGACTTTTCCCAGACGAATGATCATTTGGCTTTTGGAGCAATCGGGCTCTGATGATGTCCAGACGGTCCGATGGACCTGGCTTGAGCTGGCGATTTACTGGCTGAAAAGGTTGTCAGACTTCTTGCCCTCGCCGACTTCTGATGGGAGATGGGCAGATGCGATGAGAGTGAGTCGTCGGGGCCGTGCTTTGCCCACTGTCGCGGCGACGGTTTCATTATTCCGCCGTTTTTTCCGACAGTTGGCTGGATTCCTGCAGTGCCACGTTGCACTTTGCCAGGACGTTTCACTTTTACCTTTTAGCGTGCACACACCCCAACATGGTGTGCATCTGGCACTTTCTAGACAGGTCATTGAAGACACGCATTCGATTTTGCGTGCATTTGTGTCATGCCGCCCAATACGGGTAGCCAATGACTTGGCGAGGCCGCTGCGGTAGGCAATTTCTGTGGTCTTGACTGCCACTGCCTGCTGCTGTGGCATGAGACTAACCATGCAGTCCGTGAAAATGCTACAAAACCACATGTTCGACTCACTTTTGACAAGGTGCAGAATCCCTTGCGCTTGCCACACAAAACGACGTCTGAACGCCCAAAAGTGTTCCGAACCGCCTTAGCGAGCCTACTTTTCGACCTTCCGGGGCCACAAAACATTGGAAAAACACAGTGTCTCGCGACTTTCTTACCTTTTCGCACACCTGCACCTTCTCTCTTTGGACTTTCTCCTCTCTGATCGTCTCTCTTCTGAAATCCTCCCTGTTGAGCTTCTCTCTTCTGTGGCTCTTTCCATTTTGGCTTTTCCATCTGTTGTTGGAAATTTGACTTCCAAATTTCCTTCGATCAGGATGATCAAGCATTTTCAGCACCCAAGGTGGATTGTTTCAGATCCTAAAAACTGGTTTTCGGAAGGCCCATACCCCAGCGACTTGCTCAGGTGAATGAGTCTGTCGATTGCCTGGAACGCAATAGCACCGGGCTGAGTCTGGTGCAAAAAATTTGTATAGGTTCAAAAACGCGGGCTGGCCCCTTCGGGGCCAGCCTAAGTCCCCAGCAATGCCCCAAGGGGGCGTCAAGTTTAAAGCATAAACTTATGTATAAATTTTGTATAAACCTTTTTTTTTAAATCGATTCTTGTCGATCTGCGGCACCAGACCTGCACTGAAGGTGCGTTTCCGGAATGCAGTGCCGTTGGTCGTGAATTGGCAGACGGGTCAGGATCTCAGACATTTTCAGACGTTTTTTCGAAGTTCCCTAAGCATTTCCCCAATGTCTGAGATGTTTGAACTCAGAATATGTTTAGTTTCAAGATGTTTCAAGAAACATTTGTGCCTTGAATTCTTATGATACTTGGCTCAGAAACTGCTAATAACATTTCACGGTTATGATCTTCAGGTCATCAGTATGATCAAATCCGCTTCCATCCATCATTCGTCCATCATCCGTCCATCATCCTATATCATCCCCATCCCATTTCATCCGAAGGCAAGTGACTCGTCTCTGCCTGGATTTCACCGCGGAGTCCGACGAAGGCGTCTTCGCCCAGCTGGGTCTCGTGCGGCTTCACCCGGACGACTCCGAGACCTCCACCGTCAGTTTGATGCCGACGCCCGCAGCCACCACGGAGCCGCCCGTGCCGCCGGGGGAGGCCAGGCGCTGCGGCCGGCTGACGGCAGCCCGGTTTCGACGGTTTCGGAAACGGGGTGGAGGTTGAGGGGGGTTAATCATGGAAATCCCTTCCTTTTTGGGGTAATTGGAGATTTTTTGAATGAAGACATGATGACTGTCTATAAACATATTGATAAACATATTGATAACTATAAGGTCTTTGTAAGAGTTTTTTGTGGTTGAAGTTCTATCGATGACCAGCTCAGGTCTTTACGCCCGTGGTGTCCTCGGTGTTCTTCACAACAGCTGGCGACATCTTTGGCAGTTCCAAAATCGAGGTGGCAGCGAAACAAAGTTCTGCACCGAAACAACTGGGCAAAATTTGGGGAGTTTAGCCCAAAACCATGGCAACTTTGATGGTGAAGAATGTGTGGTAAACCATCCAGATATTGGCACTTCCAAGCCAATTGATTTGATCTAGCTCAATTGGTATTGATATGCTTGCAATGTAAGATTTCATGGGATCAAACAGCTGGGAAACCTGGAGAGAATTTGAAACATCACCAGTGCCGTGGGTACGCCAGCCTATGGTGGATTTGTTCATAGTTCCCATCAAAATCATTCAATTACAGTTTAACAACGAACAACTAGCAATGTAATTTAACTATCAATTCAACCATAGTTAGTCCCCATCAAGCACAGCAGCACAGTTGTAGTTTAATCTCATGAAGTAACCATCCACCTCCCAGCAACTGGACTTTTGTCCTTGGATCAGTGCAGGTGGTAGAGCCAGGCGTGAATGGCCGATGTGTCTGCCACCGAGCTGGTCGGGGGCTCAAGGGGCTCAAGCGTTTTTTTGGGGGTCCATGCTGACCATGCCGTACTCTGTTTGTACTCTGTGGTGTTCCCGCTTTCTTCCCATCCACTGTAGCCACTGTAGTCCGTGGATCAAGAAACTTGATGGTGATCAATCCCTGACTCTGAATCCACATATGTAGATCAAAATTAGTCCAATACTATCCAATACTTGATCCATTCATCATGGAATCAGAGACCTTTCACCGGACATCCCGAAATCTCTCAGACGACTGGTGGAGTGGAGCCCCCAGCTGGTTCCTGGGTGGCGACCGGCGCCAGCTACGACTCTTCATGGAGGCGCCAGGACCATGGCAAACACTGTGTGATGGTCACATGGTCACATATATGGTCACAAAGAGAACCATCGTTTTCTGACAAAAAGAAACTGCTTGGTTCAACACATTTGAGTCATTTTCTTAAGGCATTTGAAATCATTTGAAACTCCGCAAACCTTTGTAAACCCAAACGAATTGATGGGTTTCCCATGGTTTTCCCTGTGGATTTTGCCCCACTTCACTGGAGCAATAGCAGCCAGGTGGACCTCGGCAAAAGACCCAGCGTCTCCTTTCGCTTGGAGACTTTCCACCAGGACGGGAGAAATCCACTGGTTTCCATAGGATTTCCCATGATTTTCCTATTTTGACTGGATTGATTTGGATAGTATAAACCCCTAATTCATTGGAATTAGTCGGATAACATTTATCGACCAACAAGCCTTTTCGAACACTGCCTAACTGAAATAGTTTGAAACAGTTTGAAATCCATCCATTTGATCCACTTTGTCAATCTTTACTCAAACATCTATCCCAGTTTCCCATTCCGCTTCCAAAAGTTCCATCTTTTTCCGCAGATTTGGCAATAACGGTGTCTAAAAATTGGGTCCCCTGAAATCCACAGCCTCATCAGCCTCATCATCATTTTTATATACTGTACATTACTGTACACATTACTGTACACATTGCCATTTGGGTACTACCCCATTTTCAGACATCGGTTTTCCACCATGACATACTATCCACCTGGTTTGATATGTTCATGTCATTTTTCAAAAAATGATTTCATGATTGTTAATATCCAGAATGGATGATCTGATTATTGCATTATATTTAATATCAATTTCCGTCATTTTCATTCATTTTCCACATTGTTTTTCCACCCAAAAAAAAACACATGGATTTTCCAGGCTCCAATCGTGGTGACGTTGCCAGAGCTGGACGACACGCCCAGCACGCCATGGATGCCGTGCGTCTCCATCACCCAGGGTCAAACTGTCAGGAGATGGGTGGAATTTGCCATCAATTCGTGGCTATTTTAATGGGTAAAATGATGATTTATGGTAATTTTGATGGGAGATGATGATTGTTTTTTGTTGATTTTTGATTTCTTATGATCTTTCTGGTCATTTTGATGGATTTTGAAAGTGATGATCGACCTTTTGTGATATTTCCAGCTGGATTTATTTTGGGAACCAGGTTCAAGAGGTATTCAATGGGTTGGTCGATGTTCTGCTTTGGAAATTCTCAGCATTACCATTGGATGATTGGTGGAGGATGGTGGAGATTGTATCACCAGTTGGGTGAAGTTTCCTTCAGCGAGCCTGTCATTTTGGACAAGAAATCATGAAGAAAATCTTGGAGATGTCGTGAAATTCATGGGAACATGCCGTTTTTCATGGTTTGTTGAGGTTTTCTGATTGGTTCGCAAAATGACCAGCGGTTGCAGGGTGAGGCAATGAACATGGCAGGATAGTGGAGCTCCAGCTGCTGAGTGATGGGAGTGTGGACCAAGTTTGATGCGGCACAGTGAGATGTGATGATTGATGCAGACGACTTAATATATCGATAATCATTCGATAATTCAAAGGATACTTCATGATACTTCATGATACTTCTGATTTCTGAAGAGCTTGAATGACCACTGACCACAAGAAATATGAAAAAATCTGAAAGATCTTCAAAAAATGATGAACGTCACAGTTTCAGAGTTTCAAACCGATTCCGCTGGGTATTTGACACAACTCGGTGTTGAAATTGTTTCATCATCTCATGCCACCGCCGAAACGGCGGGCTGGCTAAGCAGTCGGATGGGGATTCAAAAAGGATTCAACAGAGGTGTAAAATCAAAGATCACATAGTAACAGATTCCAAAGGTGTACAACACAGAGTTTGATTCAACAGATCGATATAGATCAATATAGATCAATATAGATCAGAAAGATGTTGTATGATGTTTCGTGTCAGCTGCTTTGTGGATGCACATTTTGTATTGATTCAGAAAAGCAAAATCCAAACAGAAAACAGAAAGCCCATAGCGTACGCGAAATCCCACGATAGATGTGATGGAAAAGTGGGAAATCCGCTGCATCGGCTCAGCCAGGGGAGCTGCCGGCAATTGTTTTTCGGATTGCCGGGGCGCTTTCACCGGCGCACCGTGGCTCCCAATGTCGAGGCTGCTGCGGATCCTACTGGCTACAGTGGCCTGGTTGATTTGGACATCATATTCCAAGATATTCATTCTTTTTTTGGTGGATTTTTTAGATGTCATTTTTTTTCCACAAATGGAAACCATGAATAACCATTGTGCATTTCACGCATGTTTGTTGTCTGTCACATGTGTGTGTCACTTTGCTGTCATTCTTAAGGCACTTGAGGAAGTCACTTGAGCATATTCAACTATATATATACTATGACTCTGACTCTGACTGGTAGTCACTTAGAACATCTTAGAACATCTCAAAACATAACCTTGACACCTGACCTTGACACCTTGGAAGAATCTGATCGCTGTGAGCTGAGGTGGTCTATCAAGGCCATGCTTTCGTCGAGGACGGGGGATGGACCAGGGATGGACCCCGGGGATGGACACGAAGTGACACGAAGTGACACACAGGGATGGTGATGGGAAGCCACGGAAGCCACGGAAGCCACGGAAGCCACATCACACACTGAGGTTGAACGTGGTTGCAACTCATGTTGAGAGGTTCCATCCAATGCGATGTTCAATCCAATGCTTAGAAGTTGGAAAGATGTTGGAAGGAATTGAGCTCTCATAGATTGCCACGGTCTTCCAGTTGAACCTCCCACTGTTGGAAGGTCGGCAGTACTACAGTAGTTCTCAAACAATCGCTTTGCTGCTTGCAAGCTTTAGCATCCAGACCCCAAACCAAACAAAGTGCTTTATATCTCTTTGCGTGGTTGATCCATCATTTCACCATCCTTTGAAGTAAAATATTTGTTCAAGCGAGCATAGAAGGAAGGTACCTACCACATTTATCCATATGTAAGGACCATATAGAGTTACTCTTAATTTCCAGGAAATCCTGAGAGTTTACCATCTCCAATTTGTCTAAAGTGTGGAAATGCGTGGAGAAAAATACAGGAGAGCGTGGTGCCCGTGGTGCCCGTGGTGCCCGTGGTGCCCATGTTGCGGCGGCGGCCGGACTTTGGCAGAACGCCAGGCCTGGCATCTCGATCGTCTCGAACATCCGACAGGTCATCGACATCAAATCGACATCGAATCATTTTCCGACTATTGAATTGTCCAAAATGTATCCCTTATTACGAAGATTCTGAATTCAATAAAAATTTATGTGCCTAAAATTGATGTAAAGATCTGTTTTCGACTTCCAGATTCTTTAGTAATCGAGTCTGATCGAGTCCTTGGCTCAGCTTGGCTCAGCTTGGCTCAGGCCGCACGGGCGGAAGTCCGGGAAGTCCGGGAAGTCCACAGCTCAGTCCACAGGCCGAGCCATCGAACGCCGACGGCGACGGCCTGTGTGGCGGCATAGCGGGCGTGGCGGGCGTGGCCTTGGGCCTTTTCTTCGCCCTGACCACGCGACTTCCGGCGCGGGCAGCCGACATTGAGTGACTCACCGGATGATTTAGGATGATTTAGGATGACGAACATGGATGATTATCACATGGAGGAATGACCGGGAATGACCAGGAATGACCGGGAATTACTATGATTTTGCATAATGTTCTTACTTGAAAAACTTGGAAGTTGAAGATCTTCATAAATTTTCTTTGGGGAAGTTCAGCATGCTACAGCAGCTAGTCTTTGGGTAAAGTAAAGCAGGGTACCAGGGGTTTGTGCCTGTTGAGGAACGGCCAGGGCATCTTCTTAGCAAACTGCAGAAGCCTCAGTTGCCGTCATCAAATTGTCAGTTTCACCCCCACTTTGGGTGCTTAAATGATGTTAATCCAGAGAAAGAATAGATATATTGTTAAGTCGACGAATCATGATTTCAGTGATGTTCCTGGAGAAAAACACAGCTTTTTGAGGGCGTTGAAAGATTTTGAAACGTCTTGAAACATCTTGAAACCATGATCTTTTGGTGATCGAAACAACCGATGTTTTTCCAGGTGCAGCCTGCCATGCTGGCGGAAATAATGCCGTGCAGCCCGACAAAAAGCTGAAGAAGGACGCCTTGGAGACGTTCCTTGGAGATGGGATATTTCTGATCCATCCATGCTCGAAATCTTGACATGTGAGAAAAACATGTGAGAAAACCACAGCCATGAAGTGCCATTCGATGCGGCATCATGTTGAAAATGATTTGAAATATCTTTCAAATTGAGTACAGAATCAATGAGAATCAATGCATCCGCGCAATTCTATCCATCACAGATACTCGTAGTCCATCCGTTCATCCATGTGATCCAGGTACGGAATGTATGACGTCGAGAGAATCAAGTATCAGGCAGCAACACAGCAGTCGGGCCAACAGGGTGAACAACTTCCCGAGTACCTGCTCAAACTGATGAAGCAAACATGGTTTGTTGCAGTGGATGCGATTTTAAGAAAGCTGTGCTGTTCAAATGCTTGACATGCTTTCCAACTTCAGCATCACATGGATTCTTGTTGGTACTCGTATCTTTCAGCATCTTTCAACACTTCAAATCTGCCGAACCATGTCTTTTCCAATTTTTCAATTGTTCCGATCTGCCAAAACAGGCAGGAAATCTGGTCCGATTGGTTTCTCGGTATGGTATCGCTGTCCGTTGCCGTCGGCAGGTCACCAACGGCAAGAACGCGATGCCCGCCTTCGGAGAACGCTTGGGTCCTGATGACATTGAGGCGCGATGGGCGCGGAGAAGCGCCGAGATGCGCCGAGATTGCGGAGATCCCAGTGGTGTCAGCGGTGATCCGCATGGGAACCATAGGGGTATCATGGGAGAATGGAGGATATCTCAGATATCTCAATTTTTTTGGATGGATTTGACGAAGTTATTGGATATATCCATGAAAAATTGATATGGTTTTGTGAACAAAGCAACAAAGAACTGGATTTCTAATCAACAAAAGAAGATGGATTCAACCATAAAGCACGATACAACCCCCTCAAGTGCATCCCAAGGGCAGAAACATACAAGGACCGTCGCAAGGATGTTTGATGTTTGGGATGCTAATAGGCTTCTAGATTTGCAGTATGGCACTGTTCCATGCCAATGCTGATTGGTTTCCAGAGACGAAGTTCTTTGTAAGTTTATACTGGTTGGTCAATAAGATTTCTCAGTCCATGGGGTGTGATAGATTGTGATAATCCCCAATATTTTGGATAGTAATAAACAGCCTATAGCCCAATACCATCCCATAATCTCCTAGAATCATGAACCCACATCCTGGATGTCATGTCATGTCAGTTGCTTCAGGACGTGGCAAATTATGTCATTGACCAGGCCAACAAGGGATGGTTTCAGCCTCAACCCGGCAGTGGATAGATAGGATGGGATATCCCAATGGGCCATAGATGATCCAAAGTAGGCAACATTTGGTTGTTTAATGGTTGTTTACTACATAATTCAACCACAATTCATTTTACCAAACCATCCATGATTCCATGATGGATCATGTATCCATTGTTTTCCATTGTATCCAGCAGGGGTTTCAGACAGAACTGAGGCCTTGAGAACTGATCCGTGACGCGGTAGGGATAGGCCATGCACCGTTTGAACTGGCTTCGGGAAAGGCGGAAAAAACCGCCGAAACCGTTTGCTGTCAAACTGATGCAGAAAACATAAAAAACTACAGAAGGCTCTTGAAATTAATGGGAAAAACAGCAAGACACATCTTGGATTTGTTTGACAAAACCCCTGGCAGATGTTGATTCAGGCAAGACTTTTACCATAAATGGAAAGTAGTAAAAAGTCAACAAGCCAACTTAAGCCAACATGTCAAGATATGTCAAGTCTTGACGTGCCAGGTGATTTTCAACTCCCGCTGTTTGACAGATCTCCGATGGTCTCCGATGGTCTCCGGGACGGGTCCGGGTCTCCGGGTCGTAGCCGTGGTAGCCGATGGGACGCGTCCCGTCCGCTGAAAATTTTCGGGCGCACGGATGCGTCGTCACGATTCCCCTCGATGCGAAAAAAACAGCAGAGCGACGGAGAGAGAAGGCAAGTTGAACACTTGAACATCTTGAACCCTGTCATCATAATATTTTGTTTTCCATCTGTGATCTGGACATATCTATGACATATCTCATCAGGTTCAAGCTGAGGGGATGTCAGTTGAGCAATTTCGAGCCATCTTTAAATCAACTTATCAGACTGACTGATGTTTCAACAGCTGATCTTCAGAACCTAAAAAAAAAGACACGGTGACTATTTTCAGCTGCGCCCCTCCAAAAACCGCCATGAGTACCGCGGTAGCTTTGGCACAGCCGGGCGCAGCCCGAGAAGTTTGGGCCTAATCTCCAGCCGCATTGAGTATGATGAGTATGTATCAAGAGTTGTTTAGCATATTTTCTAGTATATATTTTATTGTATAAACTATTTAGTTTAGCTTTCAACTTTCAACCCAGAAATGGAATCCAACAGATATTCCATCGATACCCATCATAATATTCATAATCCATCCAAGATCCATCCGTTTTGAAACTTTCCTATCAAAAATCATAAACATAATTGAACATAATCTAACATCATGATAACCTAACATCTAATCTACATCATGCACCACCTTGAAAATCCTTGAACCAATCGACCTGTCTGAGGCAACGACCGAAGAAGTCCTCCGCGACGCGGAGGACGCGTTCCCCGTGATCTTCTCGGTGCATCCGCCGCGGGATGTCCTGGTCGCAGCCCCCAGGCGTTTCGAAACGATTCAGGATCCAAAAGGATCAGATTGAGATGCTATGAATCAAATATGAGATAATATGAAAATGTATGATATATATATATATATATATGAAAATATATTGAAATATCATATGTGTGATACATTAGCTGTTTCTGGAGTTGGGGGGTTGAATTAAGGTTTGATATGGTACCTGAAAATAGCCTGTTTTTGTCATCTGATGTTCCACAGACAGAAACTCGAGCCATTGCTTCAGCTGCTGAAGCTGAGGGCGGTCTATGGAGTGGCATCAAGTGCGTTTTGAGCGGCGTTTTGTTTGGACTCGTGGGTGTGATAGCCCAGCCTGTTGAGGCACCGTGGCACCGTGCGGTTTCGCTTCATATTCAAGAACCTTTGCAGATTCATAAAAATTCAAGATCAAAATCTATCCATTTCAAAATTTCTATTCTATTCACTGAATGCTTTGGAACCCGTGGCGCAACAAAATTGCAAGCCAAGCCGCTTGCAGGGTGCCCGTGAGGGTGGCGTGGTGGGATGCTTCAAAGGAGCTGGTACAGGTCCAATCCGGGCAGCAGGATACGCAGCAGGGATGGGTCAAAAGTGGTGAAAATCATGGGCCCAAAATGGAAAAATCATGAAAAATCTGTTGGCTGTATTTCAAAAGCACTCAACAAGGCAAAGTATGTGGTGCGAAAGTCCAAAACATTGGGCCATGGTAGGCCCTCATTTTGGACCGACTCCCCAGATTCAGATTTTGGGACCGGACGTGGCGCCGCGTGGCGCATCCACGTGGCGCATCCGCAGGTTTGTTGGTTGGGCTCTTTTTTTCCATCACGGGGCTCTGCACCGGAATCTTCCAAGCCGTGCCGGAGATCTGAGATGATTATAGATGATTGAGATGTCAATAAATGCAGGGATGTTGACAAAAATCGACTGAAGTGATGAAAAACCCTGGTCTTGGAAGGTGAGTTGTTTCTCTTTGCGCCGTTTTTTCATTTCTGTCAGAATAAGTCAGAATAAATGGGAACTCAGTTTGAACTCGCTCGGAATGATTTCGGATGTGTTTGCCGGACAAGCTGCGCCTAGGCGTGGTGTAGCAGCAACCCCCAAGGCTATTTGCATGGTCCAGCGCCTCAGGAGACAACCCAAATCTCTTTCAAATCTCTTTTATGATTTGCATTGTGAATTGCATGATTTTGTAAAGGAATCTTGTCAAAAGCTCTTGGTGACTAAACTTGCATGGTTGCTTAATGTTGCTAAACGTTGCTTACCAGCTTTGTGTTTCAATTCTTTGAAAATCCAAACCCACTATTTCTAGGTAGATTTCAAAGATCCATTACCCATGAGAGAACTTTGAGAACTCCTTGCGCCGTTAAGTGCCGTTGATAGTGCATGTGACATCATGTGACATCATGTGACTGCTACTGCCAGGCCGCTCAGGGATGGAAGTGGAACTCGGAGAACGGCACTTGGACAGAGCCCAAGGCGACTGACCCTGTCGGATGAGGATCAGAATCAGAGATTTTTTCGAACCAAATGATGTTAAAACGAAAAAAACAGCAGTGAAAACACTCTTCACCAATTGTTACATCCAATTAAACCATATCAAACCAGTGTTTTTTGAAAAGTCAGTTGAAACCACTTGATCTTAATCAAAAGTCAATGTTGAGGTGTTTGTTTGGTATGGGGAGGAGGCGAGACTGTGCACCCGAAAATGTGGATGGATGTGGATGGTTTAACCATGCTTAACTCGAAATCACCGTCCCTATCCCTGTGCTTTCCATTCCCGTCTCCAATATATATTTACTATTGATCTGCCCAGTTTCATTATATAATATCAACTGAGTCATCCCCAACTATTGGCCGAAAAAATGGGAGGTAGTCCATGTAAATCCCCCATCCAACCCATCCCCATCTCCCCATCTCCCGTAGGTGTATTCTCTGCCAGAAGAAGCAGCTGAGTTTCTGGACGACGATGAGGATCAAGACTTTCAACCCAGACGTAAGGTGGTTTTGGTCTCAGGCATCGTTAAACCATGTTAAACCATGTTAAACCTATCGAAACCTATGGCTTTGTACCTGGATCACAAAATATGTGCATTCCATGTCACTTTGTTTTTTCACTTGTTGGACTTGTTGGACTCTCAAACAATCTAGTGCTTGAGCACCATTTGGACATATTTGGACCACGGAAAATCCAAGGATTTGTTCTTTCATCCCGACGATTTTCCAAAGAGTTTCCTGGTTTTGGGGATGGGGATCCATGCCGCACCTGAGATTGACACCTACTACTACGATCAGGCAGGGTATTCAGCAGCTTAGATGCCCAGTTTTTTTCGGCGAAACCAGATCCAGGACTTGAGGATCATACATTTGCTCACTTTGCTCAACAAGATCCTCTTGGTTTTCAATGATTTTGATACTATCAACACATCATACCATGAAATGTATGATAAACGTCATAATGTCATATAATGTCATATAATATCACAATGGTTCAATCTTTCAAACTGTAAAACAAGGTTTGTCACGAACAGCAACTGATCAACTCAGTCCAGCCGCTTTGGCATCGCTTGGCAGTTGGGGGTGGAATGCACGGCATCGGCGAAAGAGATCCGCCGCGCCTATTTCCAGAAGTCAAGGTCAGCTGACAGCTAGCTGGACGTTATGTGGAGCTGGCTTCATGAAGGACCAGTAGATGTTGGCAAATGTTGGGAAATGTAGGTTTCCTTAATGAAAGAAACATAAGAGATGAAAATTTCGTCACAACTAGCTCATTCATCAAGGATCCATTTGGTGGTATAGGATTTCTATTGATTTTGGTTGCAGGAATGTTTACCATCAAAAAATGGAGATTTGCACTACCAAAGTGGATCAAGGTCGCACATATGGTGGACAGAGCACATTTTGTTCAAACAGGATCAGAAAATGTTTGAATCAAAATATTACAACAATTTGTTTGACCATAAAAACCGTAATCGATACAGTCACCACATCCTCAGCAAACATCGAGAAAGCCAGAGTCCACTCGGAAAGGCAGTGTCATCCTGACAAGACCAGCGACAACGATGCCAAGGCGGCCACTGCTGTGATTTCTAATATGCAAAAGATGGGTGTGTCTTCAAATGGGGTATACTCCAAAATCCATTGGTTAGTCCTCATCATCCCCTTGAATGGCTACATTTGGGGGTATGCCGCATGCCCAATTCTCAGACGCACCCAAATAGACACTGAGCAGATCTGAAGTAATGTGAGTTTTTTGTTTATTGAGAGAGAGTGATTTCGGTGCACTCTTTGAGGAACGCTTTCAAGCCATCTCCGAAGCGTGCCCAACTCATACTTGCGATAGCATGGTGTCAATTTGATGCTTATTTTTTTAAAGCGTGTCTCACAATGTCATCGCCCTAACATGATTTTCCCTGTTTTTCTTTCTGACATTTTTCCCAAGCCATAGGAATCCTTCCTGCGCAGTAATTTGCAAGTATGTTGAAGACATCACTATGACATGACCATGACCACCACCACAACCAGCAGCAGCAGCATCATCATTACTATATCTAGTATCCAATAATGTGATGGATGCATATCCCCATGAATGTTTCATCTTTCATCACTATTGATTCATCAAGAATCATTTATGATATGGTTGATGCCTAATTTCTATACTTTAATATATAGATATGATAGAGAAAAGATATATGATATTTGATAAAAAGATGTGTGACTCCTGGATAAGTCTTTTTCTAAATCTCAAGCCGGAACTCCGAGACTCTCCGAGGTACCAGGTCCTGTCCGATCCCAAGAGGCGTCAGGACTATGACACCCGCGGCAGATGTCAGGAGGGCTTCATCGATGCCAAGGCACAGGGCCGGAGGCCGCCGGAGGCAGCCGGAGGCAACAAAAAATAAGGGATTTAATGTGATAGTAATGGTAGTGATGTGTGAAAAATACCAGGTTTAATGATGGTTTATTGATTGATGATTATAATTTATAATGGTGAATGACGGCCAATGGTGCATGACTTCTGAATAACTCTTATATTTCCAATGAATGGGCAACAATGAATGGTTGATAATGAATGGTTAATATTGGTTAATGATTCGGGCAGGTGTTGTTGAGATATGTTGAGATGATGCTATCTCATAAATTGCCTGGCCATGCTTGGCATTTCGCCCGCAAGAACGAACAATTGAGCGCTCAATTGGCATTGCAACAATGATTGGACTATAAGTAGCATATGTTTCGAATGATGTTTCAAGGGTGTTTGAACCACAGGTTTTCAAAAGTGGTGATGCAACTGTTGGGATGTTTCATGCCCACAACAAAATCACATCACCATATTCCCATAATTCCCATTCGACTCATTCGACTCCCATGATATGGCACATTTCATCCTTCCGTTTCCTTCCGTTTCCTTCGATGCCGCACTGTCGTGTCCAGGTCTTCTTCAGCGTCTTGTTGGGCGCAGATGCCTTGGCTCCGTACATCGGCAGGCTCAGGACACAGAGATCTGCGAAGATCCCGGAGGTCTTCCCCTGGAAAAATATTTCTGAATGAAATTTAATGAAATATCGGAAAAATGCCAAAAAATCAATCTCCAACTTAGGTCAACTGTCAATACATTAAGAATCTCTGCCTCCAATTTGCCTCCAATTTGCCTCCAATTTGCCTCCATGTTCATCATATTTTTTCATATTTCACTTCAATTCCGATGAGCTGAGTGCTGCGGCTGTGCTTTCCAGGATCACCGAGATGTTTGGCACCGACTTCTGCGACAGAACTGCTGCCCTGTTTTCGACGATCGCCAGATCCGGAGCCGGCCATGTGGCACAACTCGGCGCCAGGTGCACCGGAGGAGGAGCAGCAGTTGAACCAGGAGCAGCAACTGAACCGTGCAGATAATTTCATCAGATACATCGATGGGGATGGTTTCTCCAGATTGTTCTGTTATTTTTTGCAGTTGATGAAGTTGATTAATGTTGATCAAGCTAAGAACGATGCTCTTGGAAAATGATCTTCACTTTCAATACACATGTAATACATGGATTTCAAAGAGACAAAACTGGGATGCAAAATATTATGAGTATCCACGAGTATTAATGTAGCTATTAGCTATGATATAAACATCAAATTGCCCAGTTTGACCACTTTGACAATGATAATCATACTATAATTGGAATCCTCTTACATCATTCCAATTTTCCGAATTGGCACCTTGCCAGACTCGGCGACAAGTGAAGCTGGCTGTCGGCCTTGCACAGAGGTGGGCAATCCCCTGGGAAAAACATTGAAGTAAATCGTGAATTCTCTATCATGCTTGATCACGGGAGGGGAACCATTTTTCTGCGATACAACTGTAGTACCGATCGGAAAAGTAATTCTAAAACTAACTATTTATTTATGTTTTATTCATTAATTGCAAAACACGTTTTGTAATTAGACTATTGTGACCAACATGGTATCATTTTTCTTACGCATGCCGCATGAGCATAAAGTACCAAAAATAATGAATGCAACATTTTTGGACAATCCTTTTGGGATGTATTTTTCAATTGAGGTAACCCAAAACTGTAACCATGGGATGCCCCATTTGAGAAACCTGCGTATGGAGTTGATAGGATGTCCATTTCTGTCAGATGTCTGATGATTTCACTATACTACTTTTCTTGGTTCTCCCAAAAAAATTGGAAGGCTGATCCCTAACCACTGAAAGATATTAATCCCTTCCCCCTAACACTAAACCCCCCCCCCAATATTAAAAACTAGGGTCCATCTCCAATTTTGGGAAATTTGTGGTTGGCCAATTTGACTTTTAATTGATCACCTTTAAAAAACAATTTAAAAACAAAGCTACCATTTGTGGGTTCTACCCCCTAATAATAAAAGCTAGTCAACCCCGGGGTGTTTATTATAGGGTCCGCTTCGAAATCCAATTTTTTGCAACGTATTAATTGCGTTTTCTAATTAGAATTTAATTGATTTTGAAATCGAAAAAGTAGTTTTTTATATTAAGGTCCGGTGTTTATTATTAGGGTCCCCTAATAATAAATACCCCCCTAATAATAGAATGGGCTAGCCCCCGGGTGCCGCCGACCCCTCCTTTTACGGACTGGGTGGCTGGTCGAAGCTGCTGCGGAGACAGATGGCTGTGGCCTGCATGGCTTGTAGCTGTGACAGATGCTTTCTAAAGGCTTGCGGAAGCATTTGTAGGCGGGCAAACGGCAGGCTTGAACCCCTTTAAAAACAGATGGCTGTGGCCTGGGCTTGACCCGCTTTAACAATAGNGCAAACGGCAGGCTTGAACCCCTTTAAAAACAGATGGCTGTGGCCTGGGCTTGACCCGCTTTAACAATAGATAGATGTGGCCTGCGTGGCTTGTAGCTGTGAGAGATGCTTTGTAAAGGCCTGCGGAGGCATTTGTAGGCGGGCAAACGGCAGGCNAACAGATGGCTGTGGCCTGGGTGGCTGGTCGAAGCTGCTGCGGAGACAGATGGCTGTGGCCTGCGTGGCTTGTAGCTGTGAGAGATGCTTTGTAAAGGCCTGCGGAGGCATTTGTAGGCGGGCAAACGGCAGGCTTGAACCCCTTCAAAAACAGATGGCTGTGGCCTGCGTCGCATGTAACGGTGAGGGTTGCCTTGAACCCTGTAAAACAGATGTCTGTGGCCTGCGTCGCATGTAACGGTGGGAGTTGCCTTGTAAAGGCCTGCGGAAGCATTTGTAGCCGGCAAGCGGCAGGCTTGAACCCCTTTAAAACAGATGGCTGTGGCCTGCGTGGCATGTAACGGTGGGAGTTGCCTTGTAAAGGCCTGCGGAAGCATTTGTAGCCGTCAAACGGCAGGCTTGAACCCCTTTAAAAATAGATGACTGTGGCCTGCATGGCTTGTCGCTGTGAGAGATGCTTTGTAAAGGCCTGTGGAGGCATTTGTAGGCGGGCAAACGCAAGCTTGAACCCCTCCAAAACAGATGGCTGTGGCCTGCGTGGCATGTAACGGTGGGAGTTGCCTTGGAAAGGCCTGCGGAAGCATTTGTAGCCGGGCAAACGGCAGGCTTGAACCCCTTTAAAAATAAATAGATGGCTGTGGCGTGGGTGGCTGGTTGAAGCTGCTGCGGAGACAGATGGCTGTGGCCTGCGTGGCCTGTAACGGTGAGAGTTGCCTTGGAAGCGTTTGTAGGCGGGCAAACGGCAGGCTTGAATCCCTTAAAAACAGATGGCTGTGGCCTGCGTGGCATGTAACGGTGGGAGTTGCCTTGTAAAGGCCTGCGGAAGCATTTGTAGCCGGGCAAACGGCACGCTTGAACCGTTTTAAAAATAGATGACTGTGGCCTGCGTGGCTTGTCGCTGTGAGAGATGCTTTGTAAAGGCCTGCGGAGGCATTTGTAGGCGGGCAAGCGGCTGGCTTGAACCCCTTTAAAAACAGATGGCTGTGGCCTGGGTGGCTGGTCGAAGCTGCTGCGGAGACAGATGGCTGTGGCCTGCGTGGCTTGTGACAGTGAGAGTTGCCGTGGAAGGGCCTGCGGAAGCGTTTGAGGGCAGGCTTGAACCCCTTTAAAAACAGATGGCTGTGGCCTGCATGGCTTGTAGCTGTGAGAGATGCTGCGGCAAGGCCTGCGGAGGCATTTGCGGGCGGGCAAACGGCAGGCTTGAACCCCTTTAAAAACAGATGGCTGTGGCCTGGGTGGCTGGTCGAAGCTGCTGCGGAGACAGATGGCTGTGGCCTGCGTGGCTTGTAGCTGTGGGGGGTGCTTTGTAAAGGCCTGCGGAGGCATTTGTAGGCGGGCAAACGGCAGGCTTGGACCCCTTTAAAAACAGATGGCTGTGGCCTGGGTGGCTGGTCGAAGCNTTTGTAAAGGCCTGCGGAGGCATTTGTAGGCGGGCAAACGGCAGGCTTGGACCCCTTTAAAAACAGATGGCTGTGGCCTGGGTGGCTGGTCGAAGCTGCAGCGGAGACAGATGGCTGTGGCCTGCGTGGCTTGTAGCTTTGAGAGATGCTTTGTAAAGGCTTCCGGAAGCATTTGTAGGCGGGCAAACGGCAGCATTAAACGTGTCTAAAAACAGATGGCTGTGGCCTGCGTGGCTGGTCGAAGCTGCCTTGGTGACTTGTCGGAGCAGCTGCCTTGGTCACTTGTCGGAGCTGGCGAATGGCAAGCTCGTGGCAAGCCAACGCAGACAGGCTCCACACCTGCGGTGGTCCCAGGCGCCGCCCCTGCCTTGGCCAAGGCCGGGGTCGGCGGATAAAAACTACCTGAGGTGTTTATTATTAGGGGGGGTTTAGTGTTAGGGGGAAGGGATTAATTGTATCATATCCATGTTTTCCCAAGCTATTCACCGCCAATTCCCGTGGAATACTTCCCTCTTCATGACGAGGTTGGATCAAATCCGGGTGGACTGCAATGGCAGATTCATCAAAGAGGCTGGCTGCTGATGATCTCCCACACTTTTTGTTGCCGATGGTTTTTTAGATTGTGTTTTCTTCTGTTACTGATTAGGGTGCAGGTCATTCATGGTTTAAAAGAAAAGTCATGGTAAAAGGCCATGGTAAATCTCGACAAACAAATTTGATGCTTATTTGGCTTATTCCAGTTGATTGTTGCTCGTGAAATGTTCATCTCGATCCGTGAAGTTTCAAGCTCCCTGAGGCCAAAAAAGAAGCACGAAGTCCGACCTTCAGTTTTTTCACCTATGTTTGCAAAAGGTCATGTGGATATCTACCACTCTATGAATGTCTAAATGTTGGATACTCCATGGATACTCTGAATGATTCCAATGGTTTATATGGTTTTGTGGTTTCAAAGTCTTTCAAAACTCGTTTTCTCCAAACCCAGTTGCCCAAAGTTGCCCCTTTTCCAAAGGCCGGTCAATCATTTTATCAATACTTCTGAGGCATCCTGGAAAGCGATCCCTCCTTGGGTCGTTTCATTGCAGAGATCGCATGGGTCTACACCAATCGAGCGGAATGGCGACTCAGCCAATAGAGTCGATGGGTCGATGGGATCTCAGTGGAAACAGCTGAGGTATTTGGCGTCCTTGACCTCTGCACTTGGCTCATGGAGTGCAACTTGGTTCATCTGGGAGAACCGGAGGGCTGAACAATTTGTTGAACGATTTGTTGAACTATCTGGCGGTTTGTTGATGTCGTTTTTCCAAGTGATCCGCCAGATGGGCGCGGTGAGTTCCAAAGCGCATGGCCGGGGCCGCGAGGCCCGGAAATCCGTCGTGCCACGCCGTCGATGTTTTCCACGTCGTGTTTTCCTGTCCAGGCCTCGCAGAAGGCGCACACCGCGAAGTTGGCCGTGAAGTCCTTCATGCAGCTGAGGAGGCTGAGAATTCATCAGCTTTTCTATGGTGATTGATGGAGGATTTTGAGGATTTGTGATGAGTTTGATACATATATATATATATATATATGTATATATGAATAGATATTTGGATAATCTGTGATGGGTCTGATAGATGATTGTGAGATGGTGAATGGATGATGAAAAGCTGATCTTGATGATGATTTTGATGTACATTCAATATGTCAAACATAAAGAATTGGTTCACTTGAGTTGTTGCTGTGTTGGATGATGTTATGGCTGTTGCAGGTGGCCTATGGGCCCAACTTGCAACCATCTGCAATCATCTCAAGATGCGATGAATTGATATGATTTGATTTTTCTTTTAATGACTTGATGATATGTCTGATATGTGGTTCACTTTGCAATCAAGGAAGCCCCAGTTGCAATTCCTGTGCCGCAGGATCGTTAAGGAGGCAGATGACAAAGAGAAAGCTGCCGCAAGCACTGAAAACGCTGCCAGTGTGACCCACAACCCCAGCGTGAAATCCGTTCACGAGGCATGCGTCATGGTTGCATCGCATGCGTCGTCTTGTTGGATTTGTGGAAAGATGTGAGATTTCTTCCACGGTTGAGAGTCAGAAATTGAGTCAACGTGGAAATGGTTCAAGATTCTGAGGGAAGTTCCAAGGAAAATCATGTGGTTGAATGGATGTTCAATGGTTTCAAGAACATGTTTTTAGGGTGGTTTTAGGTTGGTTTCGAAATGCTACTGGGAGAGAAACAAATCAGGAGCTTCCTGAGTACGTGAGCAGTGCTTTGCCGACCTTCATGGAGAACCTGGGCGGCTAATTCATCAGGATTATAGATATCCTCCATTGGATAGTAAATGATAGCGTATACTATTAGGAATATTATGAACTTACTTACTTCCTTACTTACTTACTTACTTACTTACTTATTCAATGTACTCATCAATATATATATATATCAATATTAATCAAATATATAAATCTATGCATAAATATATGGATTATAATTATAGTTCTTTTAATTATGTAGCTATAATTCTATGATATTCTCTACAATGTGTTTTATCATGATTGATTCTATTAATCAGTGTATTTACACGGCTTCATCAGCCATAAAACACCATATTCTGTTATAGTCTACATGCATCAATATATTTATAAATACATATATATATATATATATTTATCTATATTATATATATATATTCTGGTTATGCCTCATTCATCAGGAAAAAAAAGAACCTCCAAGGATGAAAAATGCAGTTCCGCAATTTTCCAATCCGTGTTGAGGACTTTCTGGAGCTTGTCTTCCCATGACATCACCGGCACCTTGGACAAGGTCATTGAACGTGTCTTGAAGGATTCCAGCATCAGTACGGAGTCCAGATGTGATCGCCTGGGCCTCGGATCGAATCACTGATGATCACTGTATAATTTCTATTCTGATCAGATGGTCATTTGAGTGAAATCCAGGCTATGCCTGTCTTCCATTCCATGTTTTTCATGTTGTTTTTTTCATTAAATATAAATTTTCAAATCCTTTAGACATGTTCCTCACCCAAAATCCTGCAAGACCTGGCGCGTCTTGAGGTGCTCGTGCTTTACGAGAGCTGGGCCATGCCTTACAGGAAACTGCCAAGGCTTCTGACGCCAAGGTCGATGGTCGCGAATGCCAGCGATTTGAAAAGGCCGGCACCGTGGACACGGCACCGGTGGGAAAATCATGGTGGAAATTGGTTGGTGGATTGGTGGATTTTGATCAGTGAGATATTGTAAGATTGTAAGATGCGAATTTCTTATCTGATCTATTTGAGGCACATTTTTCCATATTTTATCATCGATTTCGCTTTTGGAATGGCTTCAGGAGGACAAGTTCTTCAGGAAATCAAACTTTCCGGAGAAAATGCCAAGCAATTTTTGAAGTGCAAGTGATTTCATGTTTGGATGTATGGAACTTCCACGACATTCCATGACCTTCCATGACCCAAAAATTGATATGAAGAAATTGCCGAATCTCTCAGGCCATGATGGCCTCCATGGCACGTGATTGACGAAACCGACCAGGCCGTATCTCCTGCGCCGGAGCATTTTTTTGTCGAAAACGCTGCATTTTTTGTACGGGAAAATCAGTTCCGGTTCCGAGAAAAACACGGTGACTTTTGGATGGTGCTGGGCAGTCTTGGTCACCTTTTAAAAGCCTTTTGGATAATTTTGATTTTCTAAAAGGACCAGCTTAAAATCTGCAAAATCTGCTGTTGGCCATTGCAAAGCTGTGGCAGCTGTGGCGGTTTTGCAAAGCTATTTCCATCGTCCCGATTTTGCAACTTCCGATGTTTCAAAGTTGCAAACTAGTTAGTCGTGGAAAAAAAGTTTCGGCTCAACCGAGAAGCCTCGTCGCAGTTTCCACGGCTCAAGCACGGAGAGAACTCGGCCGCCGACTTCGGCCATGGCTTCAGTGATGGTGTCGGAAGCTCAAAACGCCAGTTACGACAGTGACGACAGTGACCGTGACGACAGAAGTGACGACAGTGTTGTGACCAGTCAGAGGTTGACAGTTCAAAAGTTGCACAGCAGTAAGAATTACAAATCATTGATTTTATCTCTTTCGTAGTGTCTCATTTTCCACATGATGTTTTCTTCCCCAACTCCTTTCCCAACTCCTATCCATTCAACCCCCAAGAATCCTCCTGTTCTTGGTACTTTGTTTTGTTAAACCAAGGTGTGGTGGTGGCAACGCGGCCCAGGTGGTGTCGTGTTTGTTCGGCAGTCGCTACAAAGTCACTGCCATTTCGCTGTTCGCGGACGAAGCGGAGAAATGGGACAAGGCGGTGAAAGAAGCGGGTGGCATGACCTGCAACTTTCAGGGCACCAACAAAGCGGCCCCTTGGATGCAATGTTTCAAAAAAGCAACCTTTGGGAG
The DNA here is from genome assembly GCA_003297045.1 of Symbiodinium sp. clade C Y103. Classification (NCBI taxonomy): domain Eukaryota; class Dinophyceae; order Suessiales; family Symbiodiniaceae; genus Cladocopium; species Cladocopium sp. clade C. The sequence goes on along the minus strand of BGPT01000137.1, from coordinate 680,162 downwards.
AAAAAAAGATGGGAAGACAAAGTCAGAAAGTTGGGAAAAGTCGAACATCCGATCTCTTGAGATGTTTTGTTGTTGCACCCAAAATGTGGGCAACGATGGGCTAAACTTCGGAGCGGGGTCAGTAAAAGCGTGCTAAATTGCTAGGTGAAGTCCGTCCCCGATCTCATCACCAAAGATCCCTCCGCCGTGAAGAACTGCGACGTGGTGCTGTTGACCGTCCCCTCCTCGTTCCATGAGTTCCCTGGGCTGAAGAATCTGAAGATGAAAGATCGTAAAACCAGGTAAAAGCACCATGTTAAAATTGCATAAGTATGGTCCAGTATGGTTGGTATGTCGTTTATAATATTTGAAACATGGCAAGAGATTATCATCTATTGTATATCTCTATTATGAATATTTTGCTATCGAAATCATCACATACCAAATAACCCAATGGAATATGTGCATGGGATATCCATCCCCATTGCTGGTAGCTTCAACCACGAATATCCTATTAACATCAATCTTCTTTTTTATTCCGATAGTATCCACCACCACCTACAGGTCATTACCATCAGAATGTCCCACTTTATGGGATTGCCTCCATATTCTTCCGATCTCGCTGGTATTAAATACCCGCTAGAAACTCCGCTGTAGTGGATCTATTCATTTTGGCGGCCTATACATGTTCCCAGTTCCCGGTTCGGTAGCCCCCCCCCCCAATGGTATGGTACCCCCTCTAGCCCCCCCAAAACCTATACCATTTGCATGCTATTTGCACCATTTCAGAATCACGGCCTCCCATTTGCATGCAATTTGTAGCATAGCCACAACCTTCGACTTGCAGCCTCTTTGCAGCACTTGAAAGCCATATGCTCCCTACATACGACCTACATGCTGTCCATAGAGTAACATAGTATCTATATGTCATATGTTTCTTTTCTACAAGCCATAGCGTAGCTATATATTATTCATCAGTGGTTGCCTATGATTGATATAGAATGATACAATTATATAACTTGTATTATATCCATATATAGAAGCTATACACTACTTATAGCGTATCTATATAACAGCCTAGCTATATAACAGGGTTTGTTAGACATATATATGTATATACCTAATAATATCACTATTGTCTATATTCATATGCAACATCGAAACCACCAGACCACCCAACCCCCCACCATATGGGGGAGGGAAGAGGAAACCGCACACACACTACCTAATCCATCGTACTTATATTATACTACCTAAAGAATATAGCAACGAAATGCAAGCTACAAATACATGTATATCATATATTATATCTATATGATATATATATATATATATTATCATGTATATATATATATGGTACCCCCCCCACAAATGTCCACCTTTTTTGTGCTAATTTTATGGTTTGATATTGAGTGGGGGTGTTATACATGTATATTTCTGGTTTGGTATTGTGTGGAAATGCTGTATATATATATATACATATGTATATATATATATATATGTATGTGTGTGTGCATCTTGCTTATCAGTCCAGTCCAGAATAATGGAATATCTGCTGAACTTACTGCTGCTGCTCTTGCAGGATTTGATATGCCTAGCAGTCAAAACCTCGAGAAAACCACAAAACCAAAAAACCCAAACTGTTCAGAGAATGTTTGGTCTGAGGCTCATGTTTGTTTGTTTTTTTTGTTGCCCCGTTTTTTTGGTGTTTTTTTGGTCTTGACCTCTAAACAAACCAAAAAAACTCAAGGTCTTTTTTGTTTTTTTTGGATAAGTTGATAGTCTTGAGATGTCAAAAAAAAAACAAAAAGCTCAATGTTGTTTTTGTTTTTCGATGCTTGTGACCTTAGTTTCTTCTTGGCTATGCAATGAAAAAAACAAAAAACCCTTGAGTTTTGTTGGTTTTTAGAGGTCAAGACAAAAAAACACAAAAGAACTGAGGTAAAACAAAAAAAATCAAACATGAGCCTCAGACCAAACATTCTCTGAAAAGTCTTGTTTTTTGGGGTTTTCTCAAGGTTTTGGTTGTATGTAGTAATGCACATCCACATCCTGTAAGAGTAGCAGCAGTAGGTTCAGCAGATATTCCATTACTCTGGGCTGGACTGGTACCTCGAGAAAGCCAAAAAACAACTTTTCAGAGAATGTTTGGTCTGAAGCTCATGTTTGGTTTTCTTTGGGTTTTACCTCAGTTTTTTGTTTTTGACCTCTAAAAAACAAAAAAAACTCGAGGTTTTTTTTGGTTGTTTGGATAAACTGATTGTCTTGAAATGGTGAAAAACAAAAAAACTCAAGGTTTTTTTGTTTTTTCATTGCATAGCCAAGAAGAAAGTAAGGTCACAAGCATCGAAAAACCAAAAAAACATCTCAAGACTATCAACTTATCCAAAAAAAAGCAAGCCTTGTTTTTTTTGGTTTTTTAGAGGTCAAGACAAAAAAACAAAAGAACTGCGGTAAAACCAAAAAAAAACAAACATGAGCCTCAGACCAAACATTTTCTGAAAAGTTTTGTTTTTTCTTTTGGTTTTCTCGAGGTTTTGGTTGTATTGTATTTCCCAAGAGTCTAAATTTTCAAGAAATTTGGAAGTATTGAGTACAACAGCTAAGGAGGTAGTTGTATAGTATCCAGACGTCAAGTAGGAGACAGCTATGGAACAAGTAAGGATCAGCTTCCCAGCCACTCATAGACCCCCATCGACTATTCTTGATGTTTTTTCTATAATTCCCAAACAATGCCAGAACTATTGACAAAATCAGACACCATGTCTACTCAGCCACCTCTCATAGACACCATCCAGGTGCGCATTTTCTTATTGCTTTTCTCATGGTTTCAGCTCCATCCCAGAAAGTTACTCTACTCAAACCATGGGAAGAAATGATTGCAACTAAGCCAGGACTTGAACATCTACTAAGCAACCAAGTTTTAGCATGATCTTGGAAGTTTGTTTTCAAAGCCAAATCCTCCAATATAGGCCTTGCGCAGCAGTAATATGACATTCCTTGCATAAAGAGGTATCATTCCTTGCATAAAGGGACAGAATTTTGTATAGTCCCCTTTTATCAAGGAGTGCAGCATTTCTTTGAAAGGAATATGTATATATATATATATATGTACATATATACATGCATAAAGTTATTTTCAAATAGAATTACAGCTGTGCAAAGTCATGAAGGGGAGCAGCTTTTCTTTGAAAGGAATGTATATATATATATGTACATAAAGTGATTTTCAAGGAGACTTACAGCTGTGCAAAGTCATGAAGGATATGTTTGAAGGGAATCTATATATATATATATATATGTTTTTTCAAGGAGACTTGCAGCTGTTCAATGTCATGAAGAAGTGCAGCATTTCTTTGACAGGAATGTAAAAACATGTTGAAAAAGACTTACAGCTGTGCAAAGTCATGAAGGAGTGTCTCATTTCTTTGAAAGATATATATATATATATATATTCAAAAGAGACTCACAGCTGTTCAAAGCCATGCAGGAGTGCAGCATTTCTTTGAAAGGAATGTAAGATTACTTTCAAAGAGACTTACAGCTGTGTAAAGTTCTGTTAAAGAGGTAAAGGAATTTATGGAAGGAGGACAGCAGGATTTTTGAATGGAATCCTTTGAGCAACCATTTTCATCGATTGTGGTATCCCTTAAAGAACGTGTTGGTGCAAGTATGTGCAAAGCTTCCTTCACAGGAAGTAAACCATTTGATTGAAATGCACGCAATAATGCAAAGGAGCATTGCTATTAAGTCGAACGCTTGGGTGTATGCAGATTTTGTTGAAAGAAACATGGTCATGGTTGTATGTTTGCAATGTGCCTTTCCCTATGAATGAAACATCTGAACAGAACAAGCACTATTATTTCGGCCAGCACTTCTGCTATGCCTGCCACTCTTTTGGGATGATTGTCGGGAACCTCATTTTTGCTGACCCTTACAGTTGAAACACCGGAAGGTGATAAAACTTACCAAATTGTACTACAGGGACACGTGGCTTCGTGGGGGACGGGATTGTTGACCCTCTGCGGGGTTTCTCTGGCTGCTGCAAACGCTGTTTTCAACACTTTTTACATAGACCCTGAAGAAAACCTAGAAAAACCCTAGGCAAAACCCTAAATTCTCCCCAAACAAACCCTAAAGAAACCCTAAATGAACCCTGAAGAAACCCTAAAGAAACCCGAAAGAAACTTCAAAGAAACCCTGCAAAAACCATATGAAAGTGTATATAGTGAAGTACCTGGTGGGCGTAGCGCACGTGCCGCGGGCATTATTTTGAAGAAGTGAAATCTTGCCTTATGTAGAAAAAAAATGATAGGGAAGGCTTCAATTCGTTAAAGAATGTATTGCATCTGTCGACAGATTGTTTTTTCTGTGAGAATACTGTTTGTTATTTAAGAGCATACCTTGATATACCTTGTCTTCAAGGCAACCACTGTATCTTGAAGAAAATTAAACTATTTTCATATATTTTCTGTAAAAAATGGTCATACAGTCGTACAAGAGAAATAAAAGGAAAGCTGAGCTCCATTAAAGAATGCGTTTCAGTTTTCCACACGTATAGTCTATAGTGTTCTTGCAAGAATATTGTTTCTTATTTAAGGGAATATCTTGTCTTCCAGGCAGATTGCAACCTGCAGGCAGCATTCCATTTTAACAGCATTGTTTCAAGGAATGCTGCAATGTGCATCGACAATTGCACTTTTTCATAGCAATACTGAATGTTAATCACACAAGATCAATCTACTTCCTTTATTTTCCTTTCACTTTCATGATCTAGATACCTTCGAACAAGGACAGAAATGGTGGACATTTGGGGGTGGGGGGTAGCATACATATATATATATAATATCATATATATATATATATATTTATATTATATACTCTATATATATATATATATTATTTGTATATTATATATATATACATATATATATATACATATTTGATACATATAAATTATGATAATTATGTATATAATATATTTATTTTATATACATATATATAGATGATATTTCTAATATATATATATATGTATTTATTTGATACAAAAATTGAAATGATATTTATATATATACATGATGTGTATTTATATATGATATATACATATATACATGACATATATAAATATTTGATATGTGTATATATATATATGATTTGTATATATACATGATTTGTATCTATATTTATGATATGTATATATATATATATATTTGAGATGTATATATATATATATGTATGTATGATATGTGTATAAATGGTTTTATATATATATGACATATTTTGTATATTTATATATTTACATATATATATATATCATGTGTATATATATATGATATAGTTATATTTTTGATATATATTTGTATCATATTTAAAAACTATATATATATATATTATATTATATATATATGTTTTTTTAAAATATGGTCCCGGCCGGCGGCCGGCAACCCCCCCCCCCCCCCCCAATGCTATGGTGCTCCATACCCCCCCCCCCCTCGCATAGGGGGTTTCAGATACGACCATCCGTCAAGATCTCCTCCGCCACGTATTCTATATCAACGCTCTACGTGATACCTCCATGCTGGGCTTACTGCCTATATACACCCCCCACTCCTACAGCGTGGCGGTAAGCTGCACCGTACATCAACCTATCTACAACTTATTAGTGCCCATGAAGTACCTTTAAAGTAGCCATATACTAGCTACTGTCAAAATATCATATGCCGCTCCAGCCCTGAGGTTCTCCGGGCATCAAATCTGGGTGCAAGTCAAAATGCAAGGTATGGATCAAGGCCCCGGGCCCACACGCGATCCATACCCCACGATCCATACCTATGATCCATACCCCATCATGCAATCCGATCCATACCCCACGATCCATACCCCAAATCATCCATGATATTTCATGATTCATTACCATTCTGATGCCTTGTGATCCTGTGATTCTGCAGCCATTTGGGCTGGGGGGCAAAGAATGCCGAATCAACTTCAAGAGATAATCCTGATACTCCTGAAAGATCACACTTCTCCTAGAACCATTGTGGCATGGAGCCAGGGGAACAACATGTTGGGAATTTCAAGTATTCATTGCAGCCAAACATCCACATAAAGATCACTTTTCCGAGATAATCCTGGAAGATCCGCGGCATGCCGAAAAAGTTGAGCCAGACTGCAATCACCAGGCTGAGCCAGGTTGATCTTTTATCAGCCTGTGAGGATTGGGGCATTGAACCGCCCAAGGGGGCCTTGGACTTGGAGCTTCGTGCGCTCCTTGCTCGTACCATTGTTGGCGGTGTGCAGCTGATTCCTGTCGGATCTCAGCCCAAAGCAGCTGGTGCAGCAGCAAAAGCATGCCAAGGACCCAGCAGCTCTGATCCCACCTCCGCCGGGCAGAATCCGTTCGAAGAGTTTGAGCAGCCCTCTGCTGAAACTGTGCAGTCAGAACCAAAGAACCTTGGCTCATCTGGGACATCTTTTTTTGTGACCATCTTGATTTGGAAGGAATTGGTGGAATAGAGCGTTATTGTATATGTTTTCCTTTACCATGTCCCAGCATAGGCATGCTGATGTGGAGACCAAAGTCAAAGATGATGGTCCGAAGTCGCCAGCACCAGCAGCTCCCCAGGAGTGATGGTGGGAAAACCCCAAGTAAGGAAAACGAAACTGAAACGCAAGTTTTGGACAGGACAGGGGCTGAACTCAAAGAGCGTCACAGTGTTGGGGGGACTTGTGCCAATACCAAAGGGCAATTGATTTCCACACGCATCAGGAGGAAACAACTCCGCCCAAAGCTCCAATGAAGACTTTCGAATGGACGCCCGCTGAAAAGCCTGTTCGCTCGTCAAAGATGGTTAGTGGCAACAAGGGTCGCAAGGTCTGGGAAGAAGCTAAGGAATGCAAGCTGTGCAAGGAAGTCAAGAAGGTTCCCTTTACAGAGATTTGGCCACCCCCATTCCACGGTGCAACCTGTGGATTTTGCAGACAGAGAACCTCGGCAAAATTGTTTCCCACTGTTACCAGTTTCAGAGAGGCCAGATATAAGTGTATTTAAACATATATATATATATATATGCGGATGCACTTATATTTACACATATTTACTATATAGTTGTTATATATATATATATATACATGAATTCAAATATTTCCTACATACATATATGCTTACTTTTCTATATACCCCTATATGGATATATTTATATATATAGATAGATATAGATATAGATATAGATAGTTTTTTGGTTGCTGCTGCAACTTCTGGTTTTGGTGGGCGGTGCTGTGCTTGCCATAGCGGATAGCTTGCAACTCTCCAACCTATGATCATTTGCTTTTTGGGCTGCCTTCTGAGGACTCGTTTTCCATGGACGGAAGCATTTGAAGATCAAACGGGCTGGGACGCAGAGTGATTTCAACAAGGAGCAGCTAGAAGCCATTGCAGAGGAGAGCCGCTGCCTTCGCAAACAGCACGAAGAAGATGATGCTTTAGCTGTAAAGGAAAAGGAAGCAGATGGTAGCAAAGCCAAAAAACGGCAGCGCAAAAAGTAGATTTCACAGGCACTTTGCCTTCAGACATCTTTTGGGGTAAGCGTTGCGCATGCAATGCTGGGTTCACAGATGCATCCTGCCGTGCGTCTAGAAAAAAACAGCTGTGAAGCGCATTGGCCACCACGCTTGGGCGCACAGTTATTTTGAATAGGTATTTGCCATGTGAAGCAACCACCGACATTTTAAAGTAAGATTTGGATGTACCCGCATCTACTGAAGGCATGTGGCATTGACAAGTAGATTGCAAAGGAAAGGGGTGCAAAAGGATTGCTAAATAGCTTTGGCTTCTTGATGTTTTAAGCCACAGACAGCACCGGACCCGAAAAGAAGTAGTGATAAGTAGTGTGTGTGTGTGTATATATGTTTAAAGGCCCAAGTTCTTGTTGGAAACGTGACCTGTGCAAAAGTGCTGCTGCGGCGGTCGCCCTATGGAGCGTGAGCCTGGTGGTCGCTTAGCTTGTCTGCAAGCTAAGCCGCAGCTGTTAGTGAAACTTCCGGTCTTTCCGGTGGCCTTGCCCGCCCTCCCCCCTGCTCCATGGTGCTGCTGTTGCAGTCGCCGCATCGAGCCTGAGTCTGGTGGTCGCTTAGCTTCTCTGCAAGCGCTAGCCGCAGCTCTGACAGTGAAACTTCCGGTCTTTCCGGGCCCGTTTAACTGCTCCACGGTGCTGCTGTTGCAGTCGCCCCATAGAGCGTGAGTCTGGTGGTCGCTTGGCTTGTCTGCAAGAGCTAGCTGCTAGTGAAACTTCCGGTCTTTCCTGGGGACCTTGCCCCTATGCTCCTGCTGTTGCAGTCGCCCCGTAGAGCGTGAGTCTGGTGGTCGCTTGGCTTGTCTGCAAGAGCTAGCCGCAGCTGCTAGTGAAACTTCCGGTCTTTCTTGGGGACCTTGTCCCCATGCTCCATGGTGCTGCTGTTGCAGTCGCCCCATGGAGCGTGAGTCTGGTGGTCGCTTAGCTTTTCTGCAAGGGCTAGCCACAGCTGTTCGTGAAACTTCCGGTGTTCCAGCTGAATCTGCTTGCTCAGATCAACAGTGCAGTCGTCGGTATTAGCCCTATCACTCTGTTGTAAGAGAAAGAAGATTCTTGAGAATCTTGAGGAAAGTTGCCATGATATCAGCTGAGGCTAGTTTTTGGCTCGCCGCTCCTACTTGGATCAAGGACAAGGTTTGAAGTTCATGACAAGAAAGGAAAATGTCAAAAAGTCAGCGCTTTTCGTTCCATACCCCGTTCCATACCCGATCCATACCCGATCCATACCCCAAACATGTGTTTGCCACCACCAGCCCATGTTCGAGGGAGTTTCACTTTGAATTTGCACTGGGTGTTGCCATGCCGGCAAAGAAGGCAAAGGTTTCAAGAAGCACTTCTGCTAGGGCATTGGAAAGACCCCGAAAAGAATTGAGAGAAGCCTTGGAAGCATTCCGGTCCAAAGCTGGAGACGCTGCTACTGTTGCATCTACTTTGTGGTCATTTCTGGAAACTGAAGAGAAAGCTGCGCTGCAAACACAGTGTCTGCCGGACTTGCAATCCAAGGATGATTCTGCCAGTACCAAAGTTGTGCAGACGGTTGCAGGCTATGCTGGGGGCTCTTCTAATGAAGCTGCAGTTGCCAGGGGATTGCTTGCCAAAGCAGGTCATCACATTTTCAAGAAAAAGTCTCAGGCAGAACGGGCTTTGAATCTGAACTTCTCGAGACGTGTTTGGACAAAGGTTTGCATCAACAAGCTCGGGGCGAAGAAGCGAGGCCGCAAAAACAAAACAAATGACCCAGACATTACAAGACAAGTGCGCGAGTTCTTGTTGAAGAATTCCTTGATCTCTTCTCATTACCGGAGAATTGGGAAAGAGCTTGTGCAATGTCGAGCGCTGTCACGTTCGAAGACTAAGCTGTGGAAGCTGAACCCTGGTATGCAGAAGCTCATGAGCTTGACCATCTGGCTGCGGCATTTGCGAGCTCAACACCCTCAATTCGTTAAATACAAGAAAAAGGTGGACATGTGTCCCATATGTCACAAATATGACAAACTGGTGATCCCACGTGTGCGGAAAGCTGTAGAAAGTGCTTTGCAGCATGTTTTATCAGTGGAAGCAGGATATTTTGCCAAGATGGATGCTCACTGGTCTGGTCTTGAAGCTGCTGGAAAAATAGATCCTGACGGAAAGAGCAGTCTTCAGTTTGTACGTGGTGCAATTAACTTCATCAATCAAACTATGCAGGCTCGAGCAAGTGTTCCGTTGGCCAATGTTGCTGGCGAAAGAAAAGGCTTGATGGACCTTCGCGAAGGGGAGCTTGCGGCCCTGGGTGATTTGAAATCTGTTCTTGGACTGCTGGAAGCTTGCGAGCACCATTTTCATACAGTTCGTCGGCAGCACGCCTGCCGAGAAAAGATGGAAGAAGCACTTCCGGAAGACACAGTCTTGCTGCAGTTGGATTATGCAGAGAATATCACCCTTCCATTGGGACCAATTGAAGAGCAGAGCTGGTTCTGGGCAACTGCTCGCTTGAGCTTTTCCACACTCGGATTCTACGTCATGGAAAGATGGTGCGCAGAAGCGCATCTATTATCATTATATATCCCAAATTTTGGATCATACTGCGTTGCCTGCATCACAGGCTTTGAAGGATTGCATTCAGCGACTCGGCTTGCCAGCTTCGTGTTCGAAAATACAGATTTGGTCGGATTGTGGCCCCCATTTCCGCGCATATGCCTTTGCAGCCACTGCAGTGGACATCTTGCGCGACTCTGCGTCATTCCAAGAGATCTATTTCAGTTTCTTTGGAGAACACCATGGAAAAGGTAGGAATGATGGCCAATTTGGACTCCAACGGCGGTGGCTGGAAGACTTTGCGCAAAGGAATGTTATTTCTACATGTGAGCAGTTGCTCAAAGCACTGAAAGTGGGGGCAAGCCATTCCATGCTGAGTGGCCCGCCGCCCACAGGGCCAGAATACCAAATTGTTCATTTTCATCCGGAAAAGCCCCGGACCTTCCTATACTTAGATGTCTCTGCCAAAGATTTGAAAATTGAATATACGTATTGCTTGGCTTTTTTCAAAACCGCGAGCAAAAACTTTCCTGCCCGCATGACAGACTTTGTTTACACAGACAGAATCGATCTAGTGGACGGAGGCAAATCTCTCGGACATGCCACTGTAGTGGACAAAGTCTGTGATGCCGAGGATTGGCGTGTGTCCTACAGAAAAGATCAGCCGGAAAAGGAAGCTCTGCCAGAAGCCTTGCTCCAACGCCGCTTGCAAGCTCAAAAGTATGCTAAAACGTCGCTGACCCAGCGCCGCAGCACGGAAATGGAGAGGGTTCTGTCAGATGAGCGACGTCGAGCTCACAAATCACAAAAAGCCCAGCGGGAAAGGATCCAGTTCAAAGCTTCCACTTCCTCCAGCTCTGCAACAAGCAGCAGCGACAGCGATGCTTCAGAAAATGATTGAAAAGTGAGCTGCCTGTTTGCAGACAAGTGCTTGGGATATTGGGTTTGAATCAGGATCTAGCTGCATCGACTGTATACACAGCACGGCGTTACCAGCAGGATGTCTTTGATTTCACTTTGTGTCTGGAATATCTTTGGTATACGACTCTATTATGAGGGTACACACTGTAGACGATTGGAATATGAGTATATAAGAGGCTCGTTTCCAGGACAGGGTCTCATGTGAAATTGACCGCGCGAGCCAAACACAAAGCACGAGACAACATGAACTACGGATAGGCACAATCCTTCGGGTCGAGGTCTGTACGGTTCGATTTTGTAAGCCCCTTTGCCGGCGAAGCCACCAGATCACTGGCAACCTCGGCCCCTTTTCAGGCCTTGTGCGAGGCCCAATGGTCAACGCCAATGTGGAAGACCTTTAGGGTCGGTTCCCTCGCTCCTGTCGTGATTGCATGGCAGGCTTCTACCTGCTGTATTTGGTAGGTCTAGTGACAACGGTGAAGCCATCTTTGGGCAAGATCCAGCCGAGCTGTGTGGTGCGTGTGTGTGTGTGTATGTATATGTCTGCGTACTTGGAAATGCTTTGAAGAAATTGCTGTATGATCGGCTATAATCAACCCTTCAAAGGGGTACGGATCAACGACCCTACGTAAGTGCTCCCGATCCATACTACGGATCACCGCGGAGCGATCCATACCCGATTATTGACCCGAAGCCATCTCTCTCTGCAAAGGTGAATATCAAAATATGTGTTTTGCATGGGTTTTTCCAATTTTTTTGTGTCACCCTTGAATCACATATGTCTTTGCATACAATCTTGTTGCGCGGACATTTTTCAAAAATATCCGTTTTGTAAATCACAAAATGTTACAAAATCTTGGTTTTGAAATGTGTGCAAACGCAGAAAATGCTGGAAGGTTATCGGTTTTATCATCGTGTGCAGTTGCGATCAGTTCAAACGTGTTCAAAAATACTGGGAAACGACAGTCAAAATCAACACACATGTGGAATCCCTTGCAAATACNGATCAGTTCAAACGTGTTCAAAAATACTGGGAAACGACAGTCAAAATCAACACACATGTGGAATCCCTTGCAAATACCATTAAAAATGGTCTTAGGCAAACCCACGGAAGAGCTGATAGTCAGCCTTTTTTCGTTTTCGAGGTGCTACATGTCCCACAGCGGTTTGTCGAAACACTGTGATGAAGGTGCCAAACCATTAGAAGCCTTAGTCCTATGCAAGGCCAGAGCACGAAGAATTTGCTCCAACCCAGGCTCCTTGTTCAGGTAGTGTGCACATAATACAGTGCGATCTTCAATCTTATCGCGAGCACTGGTGCTCAAGAGGCCCATCCGACGCAACTGTCCTTTGGACACGGATGCTATGCTTTCTGCCACTTCATCACCGGCTGCCAAAATGAAACTGTCCTTCTTCTCCTTTGCCATTCCATCCTTGACCAAATTTCGCAGGAGGTTCACATATTCTTGGGGAAGACCTCGTTTGGCCAGTGTCGCCAACGGAGTGAAGATGAAGCGCAGATGAGAAACACCTTGCAA
>BGPT01000137.1:617303-640018 GCA_003297045.1 Symbiodinium sp. clade C Y103 | reverse complement strand
AGTGTGTATTCAAGGTATATTCAATTTATACTAAAGGTGTAAATGGCAAATGAAATGGTCCATATGAAATGGTATATTAACGGTATCTTAAATGGAATATTGATGGTATATGAAATAAAAGACCAGAGGTATGTTGATTGTTGTATTAAAGGCATGTAAAATGGTACATGAAAGGTATATTAAAGGTATACTGAAAGGTATATTAAATAAATCCTCGCACATACTCAATGCTTGCCATCATAAACTCTGCAAATGAAATGAAAAAAATGCTTATCTCTGCAAATCCTTCATAGTCCCGACACACATTGTTATAGTTTTCCAATGCACATTTGCTTGAAACCTGTAATACTTCTCGAAACAAAACAAGCCAAACATAGGTTTTTTGGGGGGGGCTAGCATATATATATATATATGGTATATGTTTTTATACATATATATATCTTTTGAAAAAAAGACTATATACATGATATCTATATATATATGATATCTATATATATGATATGTATATACATATCATATATATATATATATGATTTAAATATATATAATATATATGTATATACCTGATTTTTATATATTTATGATATATATATATGATATTTATATATATGATATTTATATATGATATTTATATATGATATTTATATATATGTTATAGATATATATGATATATATATATATATGATATTTATATATATGATATATATATATGATATAAATATATATGATTTATATTTATATATGATTTATATATGTGATATTTTTATTTGATATATATATATATGTGATATATATATATATGATATTTATATATATGATATATATTTATGATATATATATATGTGATATATATATATATGTGATATATATTTTTCTGATATATTTAGATATATATATTACGTATATATCGATATTTGTATATACATATGATATATGTATGTTATTTTGATACATATGTGTATATGTATGTTTGATATATATGTATATATGATATCTATATATGTATATATGATATATATATATATATTAATATATATTTATATATATTTATATACATATATATATTTATATATATATTTATATTTATTTATATATATATACTCATATTTATATATATATATATACATATGTGTATGTATTTCAAGTGTAGTGCTGCAACCGTGTGTGTGTATACATATTTATATATACACAACCTGCATACTCCAAATAGAACACATACATACTACATAGAGTGTACCTATCTATACTATATTTATATTTTTATATATCAGTATATGTGTTATTATCAATATATATATATATATATTTTATACAAACCATCCACCACCTATTGCTTATTCCTGATATACTCTTCAGATTCAACCTCCCAGCCCCCATCCACCCACATGACCATATGGGTATTGCATATCAGAAAAATGTGTTTCATCCAACATTTTTCAACATTAAATCCATTCATGAGTCGACTCCAGGCAGTACTTCAGCAAATTGGAACCCTTCGTTCAACCGGGGACGGTCTTCGCCGTGATGCCAGCGCGTTCGGGCTGCGACTTCCTCTTCAAAAAGGCGGACATCATCCGACATCCACTAGCGATGATATTTCACCCATGGGATTTTACCAACTATGGGGACGTCATGGGAATACAATGGCACACTGGGATATCATGGAGATTTCTTGAGGAATCTTTACCACCAAGTTGTGACCAAAGTTGGGGTGAGAGTTGGATAGCTCTTTGATTTGGGAACGTTGCCCCCAAATGAAATCGAAGTGTGGCATCGTACTTTTGATGTAGCAGATGGAAGTACATGGTCATGGCTGAACTGGAAAGCAAGAAAAAGACCGAAATTATAGACTGGAATGAAGTTTCGCCCATTCCACATCTCCAAATTTGGATATTTCCATCAAAGAAAAGTGGGATATGTGTCATAACAAGTTGGGGATTTCTCTTCAAAGTTGGGATATCCCCATCAAAATTGGATTTCTCCAAAAATGTGGGACATTCCAACATCTTCCAACATCCATATCAAATCCATATCATATCCATATCGTCCATATCTGATCCCAAATTTCCAGGTCATGGGCGAAAAGGCTGAGACACTGGGCTTAGTGGCCTTTGAGACCCTTCCCTGGGCCTGTCGTTTCAACGACTGGGGCAAGACAGCCACGGTCCTGGGAACGAAGGAGAGAATCGGAGAGAGAATCGATCAGAGAATCGGAGAGCAGCTGTGGCTGGGGTCAAATGTGGCTCAGAACCTGGATGTTTCTGGAAAGTTGGATTTTGGGCCCAATTTCTGTAGACATTTGGTGTGATCTGTGAAATTGTGTGGATGAATTTGACCCAAGCTTGGAAGATGTTGTTTCTTATCAATGGGACATGTTCGAGCTGGTTCAACACCTGAAGATGGTTAATTTGATCATGTTCTCCGGGTGTAGACAGGTGTTACATCCTCTCAACTTGTGTTTCAAATATGGATTTGTTCCAAAATGCGGTATACCGCTTCAAGCCGCCAATGAACCATGCGAACATCATTTTCTGAAAACCATCAAATGGGTATGTTTCCCCTATTTTTTGAGAGAACCTGACATTTTTCTCAGATCTTCTGCAGCTCTGCGTCCAGGAGTCCATTGGTGCAGCGGTGGTGCCTCCTGTGAAACAAACCAAGATGGACGTGATTCTGAAGCTCCAAGGTCTGGTTTTCACGGTGCTTGATGGTGATAAATGGTAGAAACACCATGTTTATATGGTATGTTATGGTGCTTTGTTAGTTGACGGTGATATGCTGAAAGACACGATGTTTGGTGGTAAAAGTAAGGGTTGTATCTATCAGAAATGGCGATTCAAGCAGCAAATGAGGACGGGGAAATGAACCTGCAAAACAGTGGGAAGCAACTTGAGCAAGGCCCAGTTCACGGTGATTTGCTAGGGATCTATGAGGTTCTCAACCAAGCTATACGGATTTAAGTTAAAAAGGAAATAGATTCCCTGATCATCAGTCAATCCCAGTCTGAATCAACAAACTTGTCATACCAACATATACCAACGCTTCAGGTTCGCATTGATGTTTAATGGATGTTTAAGGGTAAGATATGGTAAGATATGGTGGGAAATCTCATCAGTTTTCTTCTCCAAAAATCGGATCGCGGCAGATTTTCAGGGCTCTTGGGTGTGGAACCGAAGATCATCGAATGTCCCAACATCATGAGCATCTCCCTGGGCAATCCGGGACAAGTCATCCACCCCGGAGTGTTGCTTGCCATCGCTCGGCATCGCTGGCCACCGTGGGATTGATGTTGACATAATTTGACACAACACATTTATGAAATCATTTATGAAACAACATATGACATGATGTTAAACATGATGTTAAACATGATGTTAAGCATGATGTTAAACCATCTTAAGACAGAAACATCTTGGGTTATGAAACTTTTTTCCATTCCTTAACCCAGCTGGGTACCGGGCAGGGCTTGTTGCGATGCCAAGGACCTATGGCCGATGGCACAAGTGGGATGGCAAGCCTTTGGCAAAGAAGCCCTTGTTCTATCAGGCCATGTGGCGCGCGCGGCGCTGCTTTAGAATCGTTACATATCGTTACTGTATACTAATTTATATAATCGTAATCGTTTTTAATGTTAATGATACTTGTAGTGCTTATAATGCATATAATGCATATCATCATAACATATAATATGTATATGTAAAATGATAATTTTAATGTTGTGAAACATTTTACAGATATGGTCCGTGTGCAAAAACACATCGATTTATTGAGGAGAAGTTCAACAAACTTCCAAGCAGTATTCCAGACTCCAACATCCCTCTATCCACTTCATCCACTTCATCCACTTCTTAAAAATCCAACATCCAACATTAAACATTTCAACCTCCAACCGCATCATCCGACAGGGTGTGGACAACGAGACAGCCGATGTGCTCACGGGCATCTCCGATGACATCACCAAGATCTGCCAAGGTCTGAAGAAGTTGGATCCCAACTACGACTTGTCCCAGGCGTCCGACTTTAAAATATCGGATGGATCTTTGGGTGGTAAGATCTGATTTGAGACTATATGTATAAGAGGAAAAAAAAATAAAACTACGATATATGATATGTAGAAATCATTGGGTTGTAGATCTGACTTGACTTAAAAAGGTCTCATAAGGTGGTGGTGTGCAGGTTGAAATGGACAACTCGACAAAGAACAAGATCCACATCCAACCACCAACCACATCAATAGATCAATTGAAAGCTTTGATCCAGATCCAGCTCCCTTGGGTTTCCTTGAGTTTACTTGAGTTCCCCTCCCAGCTGAAGGTGAAGACCATTATGGAATGGTACATGGCCAGCTACTCCACCAGCATCGCAGATGCCAGTAATTTGAGAGCGGCCATGAATACCAACAGCGCCTATGAGGGCCTCTGTCATCCTATGAAGGAAGAACAAGGTGCTGGGACTGGGGCGTGGAAAAACTCTGGAAGTTTATTTTTTTCTTGGATGGGAAGATCATGGGGAATCCCCTCAAAATCACCAGTTCATACCATTTCTGCATGGGAAATATGATGATGCAGACCTGGGGTCACTAGCAAATGTGCAATTTGCTTGAGACAGGTGATAGTTGACCATTGGAATTGGGGGCACACCATTTTCAGACAAATGAGCTTTCTTTGATGAGAAGATAATGGAAAGAACGAGGAAGATGGAAAGAAAGCGAGAGCACGGTTCAAGATACGATTTCTCCCAGACCTGAGATGCAAGAACGAAGATGTGACAATGTCATACGATATCCAACACTTTGTTTTGTCCAATATGTGCATATTTGTG
This sequence comes from Symbiodinium sp. clade C Y103, assembly GCA_003297045.1. Taxonomy (NCBI): domain Eukaryota; class Dinophyceae; order Suessiales; family Symbiodiniaceae; genus Cladocopium; species Cladocopium sp. clade C. Next base: position 635,197 of record BGPT01000137.1, on the reverse strand, counting down.
CATTGTTTTTGCACCACATTTCCACCATATTTCCCACATTTCCATAACAGATGTTCTCCCATTGTCTGCCTGTTTTGTCAATCCAGGAGGCTACATGCCGGACTTCAACTTCCGATATCTCAGCGAAGACGTTCCCACGGGCTTGTGCTTCACCCGTGGTGTAGGGGAACTGCTGGGGGTGAAGACCCCCAGCATCGACAAGGTGTTGCTCTGGGCGCAGGAGAAGCTGAAGAAGGAGTTCATCGGAAAGGACGCCTGGATGGCTGGATGATGGCTGGTAGACACGGATGGGATGATGGGAGTAACATCAGGAGTTAGAAACCATGTTGAAAGGGGATATCAAGGGGTTTGATGGGTTATATGATATGATGGTAAACAATGGTTGGGAATCAAAGAATGGTTGATAGCGGGCTTTATAATGGTGTGTAAAAGTTTGTAATGCTTTGACCAACCATTTGTTGAATTTTCCTGGATATAGCAGGATATCTAACCAAAAATATTGGATGCCTGAGTTTGCTGAAATGGTGAATAGATAGTGACTGTTATCGTTTTTCTCCCAGATGGGAAATCCACCCCAAATAGGTAATTATGGGGAATCTATAGAATCTGCGGAAAATGATATATTTCTTTTGTTTGTTCCCCTTCAGCAGATCCAAGGATGGCAAAATGAATGGCGCCAATGTGGGCGAAACCCGAGCTCCACAAGCCTTTGGGGTGACCAACAAAGATGCCCTGTGTAAGTTCCTGAAGATCAAAAAGGAAGCTGCTTGCTGCGGCTTTTGCTGAGTGCTGAAAATGCTGTGGCCCTGTGGCCAATGGAAAGGAGCTGAAACTCCGCGTATTGGCGGTTTTTCGCCCTTTCGGCCGGAAAAATCGTCCACTTTTCGCCATGTCACTATGACAGAGCCATGGGGCCATGAACCAGTCACTGAACCAGTCGTTTCAACGCTGGCATGGTGCTATGTCTGCTATGTGGCGGCGGGATTTGGCGCTGAGCAAATGTTGGACAGTTGAATGTTGAAAACCTGCAGTAAAAACATGTAAAAACTATATTTGACTCTCATGGTTATCACCATCTAACACTTTCTAACAACTACCAGACCCCAATCGTCTAACTTCTAATCTCTTCAAGACTTAGATTTCTTAATTATTGGAATTTTGTTGTATTCTATGCTTCCGTTGGACTTGTGCAACAGCTCGCATCATTTCAACTCCTTTTTTCGTCCATGAAATGGAACACGAGAACCGACGAGAACGCGACCGCCTCACATTGCTTGTAACGAGACAGAAAAGGCGTTCGTGGCGTTCTTGGGAGCCATGACACACCATGAGTGCCATCAGATCATATCAGATGAGTTTGAAAATGTTATGGTAACTCTGGAAGTTGCAACTTGGCAGGTGCTGTTCAGGGAACAGAACAGGCAGCTCTGGTGACAGTGCGGGAAAAAGAAAACCGGCCGAATTTCAGCAGTTGTTCTTTGCTTTTTGTAGCAGCAAGTTGCAATAGTAGTCCTTTCACGGAAGATAGCGTTATGCCAACTCTCAATCTGACAAGTGCCCTCGCATGTGGACATCAGAGACAATGAAGACACAGCTAGAAGAGTGTCATTTTGGGCGAAGCACAATTCATCAATGGCATCTTCAGATTTGTGAAGGTCAACAGATTAGTTTGTTGGAACGGTCAGCTGTACCAAGATTGAAATCACAATCAAGAGCAAAGAGAATGATTCTTATGTTTTCTGCATGAGTCATATCAGCCAACTTCAAGTTTTGGCAGATCAACCCTCCTTTTCAATCCACATCATCACGATTCATGGTATCAGATTCTTCCGCCACAAGGCTGGGGCGATGCAGAGACTGGTTGCAGATGCACATGGCTTTTTTTGCTCAAGAGCTTGCATTTTTTTGGAGTGTGATCGTTTGAGGATGGCCATTTTATCTTGAGCTGCCGGCCCTTTCGACGCTTGAACTGGCGCCCAAGAAGCGAGTGCAAAAGTGTTCAAAAATTGACAGAAGCGTACAGACATGATACTTATAGTATACTTCGTGATGTTTCATGACTCAGGCGGGCATGGCTCTTGCATCTCTGATTTCTTTCCTAATCATAATCCTGCTTTGCTGGTGGGATGAATTTCACAGAGGCTTGGAAGGCTGTTTTGGGAGTACTTGTTCATTTCGGAATCTTTCAGTTTGGTGGTTCTATTTTCAAACTTTGACTTTCACAGGAAACATGTTTACAATCAAAACTCGACTTTTCCTGGAGAAGATTGTTTATCGCCAAGGTGCCGACGCTTGCACCAGAAGCGACGCAGGTTCCTGGTCAGGTTTGGAAACTTACGGCAAGATATGGCAAGATTGGCGAGATGTTCCTTCCATTTGCACGCTCTGGAGATGGCAGCTGTACATGATTAGGACATAATTCACATGATTTCTCATAGCTGGACTCGTTTTGGTGATGGTCAGATGGTCAAATCAATTTGAGACCACGGAAATCTCATGACGATTTGGGTCCGTTTGGCTGGGACTCTTAGTGTAAGGCACCTCCCAACGATTTCCAGGTCAGTTTCCAACTGCTGGGCTCTTACGGATCGGTCTAGCTGTGCCACACCGCATCATGTGACTGCGATGTCCAGTTTTGATCAGTTTTGGCTTTGGGTGTTGAGCCAAAAACAGAAAGATACCAGAAGGTCACCATTTTCTTTGTATTTCAATGAATGGTGCTCTGATATCCATGGTGGTCGTGCATAAAGCAACCATGTGCCCTGGCCAACTGTGTGACATTCTCGTGACCTGCAAGTTTTCGGCTTCAGACGGCTTGCCATTTGCATTGCTACTCAGCAGATCTCAGCAGCTCTCAGCAGCTATGCAACGTATGCAACGTATGCAGCTGCAGTGTGCTCAGCAGGTCACGTGGTTTCGCCTGGTGCTCTTCGCCTGGAGCGCGGTGTTGATCGCCGGCGCTGCTCTCGCTTGGAAGTTCATCTCCCAGCGCGGCTTTCATCTTCCAGCGATTCCAGGTGCAACAGACATGCCATGAAAATCATGTCTCCGATGTCGCAATCATGTGAGGCTGTGCGTCAACGTGCATCAAGTGAGTTTCCCAGTCTTCCGATTTCACCAGAACCCAACTGTCCTTTTCAAAGCCATGACATCATGACCAACAATTGGATGGTAAATTACCGATCATCAGTGATCATGTTGCCGTGTCAGGCACCAAGTACGACAAAGAGGAGCAGTCGTACCTGGGTTTCTTCGGTGATGGTGTGGATGGGGCTCAGGCTGCTCTGGTGCTTGGCAGTGATTCTCCAATCATGACGATGACCAACGTATCTACCTGTCAGATCAAACCAGCTCTGCAACAACTTGGGAGCACTGGAAGCACCTTCCAGTTGGAGTTGTCCTGTCAGAATGAGTCTGCGCCTGGCGGTGGATGTATCACATCTTCACAGCTCAGAAGCGAAGTGTACTCGCTGGTGAAGATGTTCATGTCCAACATGATGTCGCCAGAGAATATGTCTCACTTCCTCAAGCTACAGGTGGAACCCATGCTGGATGCTGCTCCGGAGATATTGGCTTGTCCGCATGTGGACACCGAGGACACCGAGGACACTCAAAGAAACCTGGCAAAGGCATCTTTCCAAGTGGAAGAGTCCCTTCGCCAGAAAATGCCGCACTGTGACTTTGCAGTTCTGTCTTTCTGGTCTCTGTCACCTCAGCAGTTTCAGCGCAACTTGACCTTTGCAGACTTCAAGTTTGAAGTGACGGTGATGCTGCCAGCAGGAAGCTTCTGGACTGTTTTTCAAGAATTGCTCAACTCCAAAAGCAAAGAAAAAGTCATGGTGGCAGTTCAGGCACACACATGCAACGGCTTGCCAGTTGGTGACTTCTCACAGGAGGCTCTTCAAGTGGCCGACATTCTGAAGGATGTTGCAGAGGGAATCTCCGGCATCTCCAACTTGAAAACCGAAGTGATGTCCTTCGCCATCATCGTGGAAAGCATCAGGGATGGGGTTGAAGTGGTGATGGCCATGTCAACAGGTGGGATCTAAATCAAAAAAAGAATAACCACTGTCATCAAACAAAAGTTATTGTTGGCATCAAAGAATATATAAAGAGATATTGTTGGCATCAAAAACAACTATGGCATCGCTGTGGGGCAATCACGAAAATTAACATTACAATATTACAATACATTACATCATATCACATTACACCATGGTTGAAAGATTTTGGCTCGCTTCGAGGTTCATACTGTGGACACGTGTGAACATGTGTAGACACTATTGCATAGTCTTGCTGAGACGTAGGCTTAAATGCATATGAATAGGGTTGAACAGCGTACATAACCATGCAACAGGTACCCTTCCACTTGGCATTGCGGTCTTGGCATACATGGTGGGGAACCCGCGCTTGGTGATCATTGCCATCATCAATGTGCTAGCGGCCGTCACAGGTTCGGTGCTAGTCATGGAGTGCCTTGTAACCCATTTGATGCCGGTGAGCATTTTCACGCCCCCCTTCTTGATTGCGGTGGTCCTGTCCATGTCCATTGACTATGCCCTGTTTCTTTTGAGCAGATTCCAGAAGGAGACAGCAGCAGGTGCAGCAGCAGCTGAGGCCATGGCTATAGCCATGGGGACATCTGGCCGTATCGTCGCTCAAGCCGGTGTGATCTTGGCGTGCTGCTTTGCCTGCTTGCTGATGACGCCAGTGCAACTGGTCAGTGCCATGGGAGCAGGTGGGCTTGTGGCAGTTGCTGTGGCCATGGCAGCCAACCTCACCTTGACCCCAGCGCTGATTTTGGGAACGCGGCCTAGTTTCTGGATCAGCGGGCCCAAGGCTCCTAGTCCTCAAGCTCCAGAGGGTGAAGATGTTGAAGCACCAGGTGACAAAGAGCCTCATGTTTCCATGGGCTTTTGGCGAAGATTTGGGGAGAGCTTGACGCGCTGGGCCAAGCCTGTTCTCTTCTTGGTTTTACTCTCTGCAGCCCCTTGCATTTGGAAGGACTCGATGCCTTCTTCAGACATGATGGGTTTCACGCCAGCCCTCCCACAAGGCTCCACAGCCAAAATCTTCCACAGCATTGGTGAAGAATTTGGATATGAAGCTCTTTTCCCCACGACCATTGCGCTAGTGGCCCCAGCTGAAGTCACCCTGGATGAGTGGCGGCTGCAGGCTTGCAAGGCCTTACAGAAGATTGGGGAAGAGGTGTACAGAAGTGACTTCACGAGTTCGAGGTTCATGAGTGAAGTCATGATTGATGGGAAGTGCTTGGCACTTGATGTTGCTGGAAGTCTGCTGAAGTGGTGGCGAAAAAATGGACAGGATGGCACTATCGCCTACATGGACTACCCATTGAATCCTTTGTCCGTCGAAGGACAAGAATGGACCAATAGCTTGCAGAGAGCCGTGGAAGAGCATGAGGTGGGCACATGGCATGTACATGGATATGGTCCACTCTTGTCCAGCCAATCTGGTGAGGTTCGCGAGTTCTTTCCGTACCTGGTGGTCGCAACGGTTTGCACCGTTGTTGTGATTTCCAGTTGCTTCACGTGCTCCCTTCTCTGGAGCTTGCGGGCTCTGCTAAGTCTGTTGTGGATGGGATGTGTTTTGGAAACTTTGTCGAAGTTCGTGTTTGTCAAAGGTTTGTATTACATCGTGCCCTCCATGATGACGCCCTTCCTGGTGGGTGTGGCCTTGGACTACGACATCTTCTACACCGAAGCCGTCCTGGAAGAAGTCGGCAAGGACGTCTCTGAAGAACGCAAGGAAGGTGGCGGTGCGTCTGACGTGTCAGGTGACGTGTCAGGTGACGTGTCAGGTGTCTCAGGTGGCGGTGGCCGTGGCAACCTCTCCGAGGCGGGGATCCAAGCGCTGGAGAAGACGGCCAACATCATCACGGCCGCCGGAACGGTCATGATCATCGCCTTCTGTCCGCTCCTGCTTTCTTCCGTCTTGGTCTTGAAGCAGATTGGTTTCATGGCAATCGGTGGTTTGTCTATCAGTGCTTTCTGGAACACCAAGGTGGCGATGCCGGTCTGCTTGCACTTCTTCGGGAAGTACAGTTTTTGGCCGAGGAATTTGGAGAAAGAGCACCAGCGCGAGCACCAGCGCTGCCAGCCGATTGACGCCATCTTCCTGGCACACCCTGCCTACCTGGTCGATACGTTCGCCTGCTGGACCTCGCCTGACACAGAAAAGCCATGGACTGCATCGTGGTGGATGTACCTCTTCCTTCCTGTTCTTTGGCTTTATGGTTTCGTCGGGGCACATGTCTTGAGGCGCCTCGGACTGCCAAATCATGTTGTGGTGGAGGACTACGAGTACAACGGCCTTCGTGTCCAGACTTGGATGGTTGCGCACTACGGCCGCCACTTTCGCAACTCTTTGGAACGTCATGATGCTCGCCGCAACGTGAAAGCAGCAGTCAGAAGGGCTGAGAAAACCGGCGCCCGGGTGCTAGGATTAGGTGCACTCAACAAGGCAGAATTCTTGAACCGTGGAGGTTTGGACTTGATTCAACATTTGCCTTCAAGCCGAAGCATGTGTTTGACTCATGGAGATCATCTCACGGCTGCTGCAGTAGTGGAGAATGTGATACGACTGGTCGCAAGGTTTCCAGGGGAGAAAATCTTTATGACCGGAGCCACTGGCAAGACCGGGAAGGCCGTGGCTCTGGCCTTATTGCGTCGCGGTGTATCCGTGATGTGCCACAGTGGCAGCAAGCAAAGACGAGATGAACTGGAGACGCATGGCCTACCCACTGCATCCCATGTGCGTGATGGGGCTGACTGCGGCATGTGGATTGTGGGTAAATACGACCAGTTTGTGAACCAAGTCATGCCTCCATCGGCTGTTGCCTGTGTCTTTGCGGTGCCAAATCCAGTTTCCCGCTCAGATGTCACGGTCTATGCTGGTGCCACCATGCAGATTGATGAGTCGCGCTTGAAAGGACAACGCGCCAATCTGAAGCTCTTGCGCCAAGAGATTTATGCATGCAATGCAGCCACCCTGCTTCTTGCGTCTAATTCCAAGCAGTTCGATGATTTGGGTGATGTGGATCCATTGACATTGGAAGCCTACCTGGAGGGGGCTGAATCAATTGGCATCACTCTGAAGCCTCTTGGAGACTTGCACAGCAAGGGGCAGTAGAGTTTAGTATAGTTTAACATTTTTGGTTGTGAGTTTTTTCTATTTTGGTTGTGCTACAGCTACTGCGCAGGAGGCCAAAAGGGCCTTAGCTGACTGTGGCTCTCAGTTTCTCACAACAAATCTTCCAGCTGTGCAGCATGCCCAGCGGTTGTACAGCATGCACAGCGGTCATGGGATTGACGCAATAGCAAACCAGGCAACCCCAAGTTTTGATTTCTGATCAAGTTCGATGAATCTCATTTGACAAATGTTGAAATGGGCCTGATGAAACGTGAGAGGCATTTGCTGTTGTGTCCAAGCCCATGTCATTGCCTAGAGGTCTGCTCCAATACCCTTTTTGAGGGTTGGAAAAAAGCGTGCATGATGTGTCAATACCTCTATCCAACAGTGTCGGGTTGCCACTCGTACCAGCCTAAAGATGTTTTTCCTGAAAACCTGTCGAAAACATCATCTGAAAACCTGTTTCAGGCTCCAGATCGAAGCAAGGCGGGAAATCCGGTGCTCGTAGAGGCAGCGGGGGAAAAATGTTGCAGAAATCGGCCGAGGCAATCAGCGCAGTGCAGCTGTTCTGCAAGTTGCGTCGATGTCAGTGATCCAAACTCCTCATGCGGTGAAGATTCCAAAGTTGTACTGCAAGTCATCCACAAGTCACTTGCAAGTCACTTGCAAGTCAACTGTTCATCAACAATATCTTGGGAGTGAACTGGACGCGTGGAAGTAGGCTTCAAGGCATGGCTTCATTCTGGGCTTTCCGCCATTCACTAATCACGCCGGCTCAAGAGCAATGTCACGCTGCAATGCTGCGCGAACAGAATTGCAAGGGATACCAAGGGCACTTATGAGGCACTTATGAGGCACTTATGAGGCACTTATGAGTCACTTGTTCATGAGACTTAGCAAGGTGGGTTCTGAAACTCGAATTGTTGCACGAGCCAAGCCATGTGAGTCAGGGCAAATTGGTTCGGGCAACACATTGCTCCTAGCAGAACGGTTTGCAAAGCATTCAATGAATTCAATGGTTTGCCACTACCATGGAAGAAACTTGAAACGGTTCTTCAGCACACCCCCTATGCGGTCAGCTCAAGTTGCCTACAGCACATAATATGAATGTCAAGACGCCGGGCAAGCCGGGGACGGAAGTTTCAAAATTATAAAACCTATAGGACAAAAACAGAATTTGCCTATAGGATGCCAAGCAACACAGTACGCTTTGCAGAAACCATCGCTTGACACCTCCATCATCTGACACCTCCGTCTCTTCTCAACTCTTTTCTTGAGATTTCACTGTCATCTCTTCTCTCTCATCTCATCTCAGCATGTTTTTCATCGCACCTCATCTCTTCACATCCCTTCTCATCCCATCATTTTATTTGATCTCACCTCGTCTCAGCTATCTTTGCTTTTCTCATCTCATCTCATGTGTTTTCATTTTTTCTTTCCTCGTCTCAGCTTCTTTCAGCTCATTTGATCTCATGTCTTCTCACGTCTTCTCTCCTCTTCTCAGGTTGTCTCAGATCATCTGGGTTCATGTCTTCTCATGACTGCTCATCTCTCCTTTCCATTTCTCCGCAGGCGTTCTCAGCTCATCCCGGCTATCACAGTTGATCCTGGTTGTGTTTCTAAGGTATGTATCTCTTGCAATTTGCATAGAAGCATGGCAGGAATGCTAGTCTTTAGGCCAAACACGGCCTGCAATTGAACAACCCTCTTTCGCCTGAAATAAGTTTTGCAATCAAGAATACAGCAAGGGCATTTCTTTTGCATAGAAGAACTGCAGGAAGCGACTCGGGGGACCAGACAGAACCAGTGTTTGAATGTTGAACAGCTGCGCCAAGAAAGTAGTGCGACAACACAAAGATTCAGAAGCGTGGTTGCTGACAATTTGCAAAATTCTTTTATTTTGGAGCCAGAAACGGATGTTTAAGGAGGAGTAAAGCTGATGTTTTGTATCAGATTTATCGCCATTTGTGGCCGCCATAGGTTGGGTTGCGCTACACCTGCAGCCCTGGGACGTTCGGTGGGAGGCTTTGGCAGAGCATGGCTGGGCATGAAAAAAACCTGAGAATTCTGCGGCAAAGTTTGTTGCAGCCATGTCCAGCCAGTCTTAGCAGTCGCGATTCTTCGTCATTTCAAATACAGGTAATGAAAGGTACTGGCCACATACTCTTGTTTCCTTGACAGAGCGAGAACTTCTGGGATTTCCGTGAAGTCACACTGGGTGATCTCTGATCTCTTCGCGCATCGACTGTGTGGTTTGACAAATTTCAAAGAGTGGCCGAACGTTGTCAAAGTCGCACCTGGCCAGAGCGGGCTGCGCAAAGTCACGCAATGTCTGCATCTGGTGCAGTATTTCTTGTCGATCCAGCTAGTAGGCGGGCAGCATTTCACAGTCTGTCAAGGTTACAGCCCAGAACGACATGGTAACAGCAAAGTGATGAGTGCCATGATGTTGTTGAACTCAGTTTCCACAACGCTACAAAGACAATGGCAGACGGTGGACGCAGCTGCATGATGCAGCGGAGTGCAACTGAAATCCCGTGCCAATGCGAAAAATGTTGTTTTTGCTATGAGTTTGAGTGTGCCGAATGAAGCACAGTTGACAGTTTGCACAGTAGTGTGGTTTTGTTGTTTTTGTTTTGCTTTTTGTTTCAGTTTCCAAGTTTTTTGGGAAGACTGCAACTGCCGATGCGACTGATATTGACTGAAAATGCCTTTGCACCGAAGATCAAAAATCAACCCCTACTTTGCTGCCCTGCCATGGTCAGCTCTATTGCTGCGGTTTTCGCTTTGCAAGTGACAGCTAATGGCGCATCAAGGATTTCAGCTGGCACAGATCACAGTTGCTGGATCACTTCAGATTCCGCTACTTGATCAAGCAGCAAAGTGCATCATCAAACATCATCAAACATTCTGCAGCCACTTAAATGTTTGATCATCTTCCATAGTTTCAATGTGATTCGTAAAATGCTGGAGAGTGTCATTGAGATCTTTTGTTTTTGCCTGCGTTTTGGTTTGGGACATGTTGTCAAATCAAGCAGCACAGAATTGTATACAGAACCGTATAAATGTATGTACCGTTTGTGGTACTCCAGCTTTGGACTGACAGCTTCAAAAACAGAGAGCACTTTGTTTTAAGCTGTCAAGTTGCACGAGTCATTCTGCAATTATCCAGATTTCTCAATACATGGCGCTTCGTGTATCATGTATCACAAATAGAGATCCATGTGATGCATGTGACATGTCATAGCCACTCTCCACTCATAACTCAGCCTTCGACTGAGGCTTTGTGGTGTTGGGGTCGAAGTGCTGAAGGTCAATTGGGTCAAGGAAGTTACTTCGGCGGATGCTGTAAGTCATTGGAACATACAGTTTGTGAGTTCAGCCATCCACGTTGTACCGCGAAGTTTGGGTGACTTTATGTGCATATAATATATATATGTGCATGCTGCTGCTACGTGCATAACCACCTGCAGAGTTCTTAAACGGACGGGAACATCATGTAACATCCGTTTTGGGAGGTAGTTCGCTGTATTCAAACAGGTGTTTGCCTGGCAATATGTACATAACTAACGATCATTTAAGGTACGTTGTGGTACGTTTTACGCAGCAATCGTGTGGACCAGCGTCAACAGCAAGACCAATTTGAGGTACTGCAACCGCTGGTGATCCAAGCACTTTGCCACAACCGGTCGATTTGGGAACTGGGCGATTTGCAAAAGCAGTCGAATCAGGCAAAGGAAAAACAGAAGAGCCAATGCTCTGTTCAAAGCAGGTGGTGCATGGCTTCAAAATCCGCTTCATGGTCGAACCAAGATCAGTATCAAGCAACGTAGGGAATCTGCGTCTGTGGAATTTTTCCTTGTAAATCTTAATGAGTCAGGGATCAAATTGACCTGGGGCAGGCAATACGCACGTGTGCGCCATTTTGGATGCTTGCCACAGATTCAGAACCTTTGGGCTTTACCTTCTCTCATTTTTTTCACCCCTAACATGAGTGTACATGAATGTGCATCACTGTGCCGAAAAGATAAAACGGATGTTTGAACACAGTTGTCATTCCATGATATTCCACGACTTGAGCCATTTGAGTCATATCATATTTGGATATATTGGGTTGGAAAAGTATCATCAAAGGACGATGATACTTTGAAATGCTGGGGCTCTGGTTCCTACGGCCGGTTGGGTCTCGGATCCACCCATCACGTGGGAGACGACCCGGATGAGATGGGCGACTCCCTCCCTACCATCGATCTCGGACGAACCGTGACACGGCTTTGACAAAATTGAGTCAGATTGAGATGATTGTAATCATTATAATAATATAATTGTAATATATAAACAATATATTAATATATTAATGTATCTTTGTTTTACTGAATTTGGGGAATTGCTGGGGAAGTCCCCAGCTGGTGCCGAAGGCACCAGCCGGCGTCTACAAACAAGTTTATTCTAAATTGATTCAGATATCCAGAAGATGTCACAAGGGCTTTTTTCAACCATACAATGACATATACATAGTCTATTACATACTTCAATATGGTGTCGTAAAATATGCAGTAAGCATCAAGAAATTGCTTCAGTTGGTTGAATATACGTTGTTTGATACGTTGTTTGATACGTTTGGCACAGTCTGACATCTGCTGTGTTTGCACCGAGGTCACTAGCATTGCCGTGGGCAATTTCCACACATGTGCTGTGCTCGACGATCGGCAGATGAAATGCTGGGGTTTCGGCCAATATGGGCAGCTTGGGCAAGGAGCCTCGAAGCAAAAAAAAAAGTACTGGATGATGTCGGATGATTTCAGAGTTCGCAGGTGTTCTCCATGTTCTCCTGCACAATGTGAGGAGTTGAATTCAAGTTGAAACCTGAAAGTCCCATAAGATTTTGTTCCATATCATTCAAACGGGTTGCTCAAACAAACACATCTTCAATTTCATCAGAATTATGAAGCCAACGAAGTCAACGAAGCCAAGGAAGCTAAAGTCTATGAATGGATGTCCAGGGTTCTCTCTCTCTCTCTCTCTGATTGCCTCCCAGTGACGCGACATGTTCATGTTTGACATATTTTGACATATTTCGACATATTTTGACATAGCCCATGTCAGCCTGACTGTCAGCCTGACTGTCAGCCTGACTGTCAGCCTGAGACCTCTGAGGAACGCAAGAAGACCTGGGAGATGAAGCCTTTGAGATGGGTGCGAATCTTTGCAGAGTCATGCAAGTCATGCCAGGTCGCAAACCAAGAAAAGCTGATCAAGATCGATTAAGGATCTAAGGAGATCTAAGCAATCCAAGTGTGGTCTATAGGTGTTATCCAAAAGAAATCAAAGACCTTAGATGGTCCGAGCTTGACCTCTTTTGTCAAACCTTGGTGTTGTTTCTGCGTGGACTAAAACGCTGCGATGTAATGGCTTCGGAAGGAAAAGTTTCAGCAAGCTCAGTTAATTTCAGAAGTTGATTCATGGCGAACTCAGTAGTAGTTCAGTCTTTGTCTTTAATGCTGCCCGCCAAGTCAACCAAAGTCAAGCTATGCAGAAGAGTTGATTTCTCGTTTCAGATTCGCTTCCACTGTTTCGGGAGTTTTTGTTGGTCCGTGTGGGATGTGAGGAGAATGAACAGCTGTGTTTGAAGCCTCCCAGGAATCTCTCCTACATTGACTTGGGAAGCAACCGAACGGTCTTGCAAGCTGCAGCTGGGGGATTACACACCTGTGCTTTGTTGGACAATCATGCCATCAAATGCTGCCCGGTTTCACATACAAGTGCTGGTGTTCCAAGATGAAGGTACCCCAACATTGATGGTTTATGATGAAAGACTTATTTAAGTGGATGATTTGGGGGTCCCCCATATTTATGGAATCCGGGAAACAGTTCAGCAAGAGATGTGAAACAGTACCAGCAAGCAGTATCGACAAATTACCATGTTCTTAGGTTGCTCGGTTTCCATTGGTGCATGAGATGCTTGCACAATGAACTTTTGGTCCTCTCTCCGGACAAAACAGATGTGGGATACTTGTTTTGCTGTCTCCGTTTGTCGCATGTATTTGTTCAGTCCATCCCTCGTCAAGCTTTACCAAAGGTATCACTGTCGAACTTGACCCTATCAAATGTCCCAACTTCTCTCGTCCAAGATGACAGCGTATCTATCACGCTTGAATTTATCAACTTATCTCCCCCCACGCTTAAATCTATCCAACTTTAATCCGTCAAAGTTCTCTCTATCACCCTTGTTTCTGCCAATTTTGACTATAAACTTTTCGCCACCGCTCATCTCCCTACAATCTCATCTCTATCAAGCTTGAACCCACCAAACCTAGCTCTACCAAATCTAGCTCTATCAGACTTATTTGTACCAAACTCTTCTCTACCAAGCCCAAGTATGTCAATCCTATCTCTACCAGGCAAGATAACTTTGGCATGGCCTGCGCAGCACCTGGTGCTTCTCTGATCCGTTCCGCTTGGCAGGCGCAGGACTATCAAACTTTTTCTCTATCAAACCTGTCTCTAGCAACTATCAAAACAGACTTTCTCTATCATCTCTAGCTTTGGCAACTATTCTTTTTTTCTGGAAGCCACTTTTCTTTTTCAACCTTTCGTTCTCCCCGTCTCCTTCCTCTTTTAGACACCGTCGGAAGGCTTAGGATGGAGACTTATCTGGTCCTTCAATTTGAACGTACAAATGCATAGCCCCTTGTTGAAGCAGGTTGGGGCCATGGAGCCTATGGTCAACTTGGTCTCGAACACACTGAGACCATCGGTGATGAAGCAAATGAAATGGGAGACAATTTATCAGCAGTTGATTTGGGCAGCGGAAGAACTGCTCAACAAATTGCAGCCGGTGCTTGGCATAGCTGTGCCTTGCTGGATGATTTCTCGGTGAAATGTTGGGGTGCTGGACTCAGTACCTCGACTGCAAGTCAGTCACAAAAGCTTGTGCTAGCTGAAGTAACTCTTGCTTTAGCAAGGAATAGCCAGGGGCAGGGACGTTCGGTCCTTAAAAGGTTTCTTTGTTATAAACCCCTCGCGAAGGCGCGTCTCAGAAGCAAATAAGAAGGGGCTCAATCCAGCTGGGCTGGAGTGATGTTTATTGAGGCATCATCGGCGTCATGATCAGGATCACCATCACATCACATCCTGTATGCCCATGCTCTGTCTATGCATCGATAGCAAAAAGCATAAACGGTCGGTTTCTGTTTGAGGGGCGGTTTTTTCTACCCATGTTCTTGTCTCTCTTCACCATTTACTTTCCTTATTTTTCCATAGAACTTTCCTTCCATATGCTTCACCTTTCTCCCATAAAACTCTCAACGCTGGCAGCAGATGAATACATTCTTCCGACCCGATATGGCCAGTCAAGTGGTGCAATGGACACAGATTTTAGCATCATAGATGCCCATGGCTCTCAGAAAAGCAACCAACTGACCTATTGCAGGGAACACTTTGAAACTTTGGGATGTTTTTTTCTGATTCGGATTGTGTTGATATGTGTTGATCTTTGAAAAGATCTAAGCACTGAGACGAAACCCAAGAGCTCCAAAACTGACATACTGACATACCGAAGGAAAGAAATGAGACAAAGTTTCGACAGGTGGACAGCTTGGCCAAAACGACCAGCTGAGCATCGGCGATTCAGCCAACGAGCTGGGCGATGCGCTACCAGCAATCCATCTGGCCTCATCGGCTCTTAAGGCGCCAAAATTGGGCCATTTCTCTCGTTTTTTTTTCCTGGATTTTCCTCACCAGGTGTCTTATTTCAGTGGAAATGAAAAAACCCTGTGTAGAATCTTGAGGTTTTTGACAATAGTGTCTATTGAACATTGTGATTATTGCCGCATTACGTTCATGTGACATTCGGAGATGTTTACCGTGTTCTCCTTGATTCTCCTTGTGAGGTTGTTGCGGGTGCGCTACACACTTGCGCCATCTTGTTCGGGCATGTGACGAAATGCTGGGGCTGGGGTTATTATGGACAACTTGGCAACGGAGATTCCACGAACATTGGAGATGATGCAAATGAGATTCTTGTTGGCATATTTTGCATATTCTTGGCATGGCAGCAGCTCATGATATAACTTGATATAACTGAACGTGCAGGAAAATGCTTCCGAAAATGCTTCAGAAAATGGATGCAAAGTGGAGCAGTTTGACTCTCATAAGGCTCCCGGAGACAAGGTTTCCCTCTGCAGACACAACATCCTTTCTGCTTACACTCTTGAAATGCTGGCGTTTTAAGCACTTGTTTCACGTTCCTCCTTAAATTTTGGTTGAATCAAGTCCCCCCTATGTTAGATTCGACATCCAGTTTCTATTCACCAGGCAAGAGATTTTGATGCCAAGATATGCCAAGATGATTCCTACAAACGAAATCGCCGCGCTTTCCAAGGATGGAAAATTTGAGTGCCATTGATTTTGGCTCACAACTTTCTACAGAAGTTGCTGCTGGCGGCTATCATACCTGCGTGCTGAGACAAGAAGATGCTAGTTCAGATGCCCAGGTCGTCACTTGCTTCGGTTCAGGTGTCTACGGCCAATTGGGTGATGGAAGCTTTCTCGACATTGGTGACAGCCCAGATGAGAAACTCGCAGTTGTTCACTTTGGCTTTTCATTTCATTGCATTCAAGTAGGAATACGATGTGGTCATGTGATAGTCGTATCATTTGCGGTCTCATGAGTTGTGTTTGGAGATGATGTTTGTGTGTTTGCTCCAAACTTGGCGCAGCCAAGGATAGGAGAAAGTTTCCCAGCAGTTACATTCACCACAACTACATGCAGTATCACAACATCGTCAACGTCGTCAAAAACCTCCAGTGCCACGAGCAGCTCGGGCACGAACACAGACACCCTGACAAGCAACAGCTCAACAAGCACAGACAGCACGAAGACCGCAACCAGTACCAGCGGAACAAGCACCAGCAACACCGCCACATCTACGACATCGACTACATCCACTACATCCTCCTCTATACAGTCTATACACACTACATCAAGTACAGTGACAATTCTAACAATTACATTCACTACATCCACTACATCCATTGGATCATCCACTACGTCCAGCTCCTCGAGAAGCTTTTCCAGCTCCACGCAAACGCTGACCAGCAGCTTGACAAGCAGCTTGACAAGCAGCTTGACAAGCACTGCCACCAGTACAGTCTCTACACTCTCTACCGCTACAACCTACACTCCAACCAGCAGCACAACACTACACACGAGCACAAGTGTCACAAGTGTCACAAGTGTCACAAGTGTCACAAGTCTCAGCATCACTTCAAGCACGGGGAGTACCACCAGTGCCGTCACCACAAGGCTGACCACCCACACAATCACGAGCACCACCGCTACATCAGCAGCCCAAACGAATGTTGAAATTGACACGACTTCCACGACGGGATCGGTAGAATCGATCAATGAAACTAATTCTTCGGGCGAATCTTTGAGCGCTGCCGGTGTCACATCGCCTGTTACCAGTTCGACAAGTTTGGATTGTTCGGGATGTGGCAGTTCGAGCAGTTCGACAAGCCTCGCCAGGTGGGTTGTATGGGATGGGACGGGTTTCATGATGCTTCATGTCGGCCTATCCTATCACGTTTGAAGTCTTTGGCTCTTTGGCGGTTTGAAGTAGTATGTTTCAATGTTTTCAAGGAAAGCGTGCAGCGCCAAATGAAGATATGTTAAAGCAGATCCCATGGTTCCCATGTCAGAAGTGTCCAAAATTCGTCAGTGTGTTCTTTCATTGTTGTTTCTGTGTATAAGCATGTCCGACACCGGAAATCGAGAAGTGTAACAAGTTTCTTTCTTTGGATTTGAGAAGATTAGCATGGCCCCCTGCATTAGGATGACCTTTCTTTTGTAGCCTGGCCTCCTGCGCAAGGATGACACGCACAGACCCTTGTGCCTTAATTACCTTTGCATCATGGCTCAAGAAAACACGTGCCTTTGCCCCTTTTTGCTGCTTTTGGGGTGCCTGTGGATTCTCAGGTTATGAGACGGGCCAGAGCCTGAGGCTGACCCCCCCGAGCCATCACGGCGTTCTGGGACGCCCAAAGCCGTTGGTTGAAGGCGAAGTCCAGGATCAGCATAAGGCCACCACCAGAAAAAAGCAGCTGGGTCTTTTGCCAACCACCTGCCTCATCCTCTGAGTCAAGCCTTCTAGGCACAGGTCCTCATCACCGAACTCATGGAAAAGCGGAGCAAGTGGGGCTGGAACATCGGGCCCAGGTTGAAGTCGAAGCGTCACCCCAGCAGCTTCCGCATGAGCAGTTCCACATACCCTGAGCATCCAATATTGATTACAATCAATATGGTGAAAGCACTTTTGATTTCGAGGTTTTTTCAATATAAAATATTGATTTCAGAGGGTTTTGTGGTATGATTTTTAAGGGTGATTTTTAGGTGGCTTAAGAAGAAGCCAAAAAAATCAATATAAAAATCAATTTAAAAATCAATATTTTTCAAGGTTTTTTCCACTTGTTTTCCTTCCCTTTTTGGGGCCCCAGGCCTTCTACCAGCAGCACCTTTTTTGGGGGTGATGAAGCTNTTCAAGGTTTTTTCCACTTGTTTTCCTTCCCTTTTTGGGGCCCCAGGCCTTCTACCAGCAGCACCTTTTTTGGGGGTGATGAAGCTGCAAGAGCCCCCTGTTGTGGGGGGGGATGTCTATATACAAATATCCTTTGCCAAGGATCAGGACCCTGTCAGCTTCCCCTTTCTCAAGGGGCATCCTTTGCCAAGGATCAGCTCCACT
>BGPT01000137.1:602031-612580 GCA_003297045.1 Symbiodinium sp. clade C Y103 | reverse complement strand
GAAGGCCTAAAAATCAATATCAAAATAAAGGAATTTGACCTCTGAAATCAAAGTGGAAATCAATAGAACATATTGTTTTCAGAGGGGTTTGGTCCCAAATTTCATATTGTTTTTTCTGTTTCAAAACTATTAGATCTATATTGATTTCTATTTTGATTTTTTAGGTAAATCAATATCGATAAAAATTTTTGGAAAATATTGATTGTAATCAATATCGGATGCTCAGGGTAGTTCATAGCTCCACCCTCTGAGGAATTCCAGCGCCACCAGCAACCGGCCCATCAGGCACCTTCAGTCCGAACCTCCGGCACCGCCTTGGCCTGAGCCCGCGCCCTCTTCTCCATCTGCGTGCCATGATAGAGAGGGACCATTCGACGACCTCCTGATAATCCGCAGTGTTGGCCCTCTAGAGATCTTCCTGTGCATGCCCCCCCTGATCAGGCGCTTGGAGGAGATCCACGTGGAGTAGGCCCTGTGCCAGCCTCTGCATGTGCTGGTGTTGCTCGTGGTCCTGTGCAGGCCCTGGCAGCAGTTCTGGTGAATTTCCTCTTCCTGGCAGCCGGGCAGGCTGCTGATTTGCTTCCTGAAGCTGGCCTTGTGCAAGCCTTGGGATTTGTCCTTAGTGCTGGTGGCTGATGGAATGATGGTTCCCCACCCACATCGAGAAGTTGAGCAGCTATGTCTGCGGGTTCTTCAAGAAGCAGAGGAAAGCTTCAAACGGGAAGTGAGAAAACTCAACGGAGATGGAGAAGTGCAGTCATACCATACGGCCTCAAGCCGGGGAACCGGAAATGGGTGTGGAGGCCGTGATCAATCTGGTGGCCTTCAAGTGAGTGGGAAATGGCCTTGGATCGGCGCAGGTGAACATGGATTGCAGGCTGCTGTGGCTTCCTGCTCTGCCTCAGTTCGGGGACTGGATCACAATCACCGCGGGGACATGCCAGCTTCGAGCAGTAAGTGGTGGGTTGGAGTCTTGCAGGAGGCACCAACGCTGTATGAGCGATGGTTGGTGAGCTCGCCACTGGATCGTCTGGATCGTCTTTGACTTCGGCCTCAAGCAGCGCTCTCAGGGAGTATCAGCGGGCTAGCATCCTTCCCAATTGATTGAGCCAAAGCTGACTGGGAATGTTGGGGAGCTCTTGGCTGGCCTATACGGAAGTGGCGCATGAAAGCCCGCAAGGGAGTTGAATCTGCCCTTTCGCAGACCCAGTCATTCTGACAGGCGTCTGAACGAAGTTCTCAGACTCCTTGAAGAAGCATGGAGGAGCCCAGTTGTCTTACAGGATCGCTTTGGCAGGAGTTGGCAGTGGATTCAAGGTTTGGATGACTTTTCAGAGTACCTCCAATCCGAAGCACAGGAACTGAACCTTGGCAACAAGACAACCTGTGGTTCAACAGGCACCTGAGGGCGAGAAGGCCATCATGGAGCTCTATGCGCATTAAAGCGCCGGGTGACTGGGAAGCAGCCGCTTTACCTTGAAGACGGAAGGTCCCTCCACCAGTCCAGCATGACACCTTGCCTCCAGCACTCTGAAAGGATCTGGGACTTCTGGATGACTCGCATGATGCTTGGGGGGAGCTAGCCAACGATGATGATGCTCGGTTTATTCACCAGACGATTTGCCTGTTGCGGGACATTCATCTTTGGAAGGAGCCGATCCAAGCAGAACTGGATGTGTTGGTGAAATCTGGCACTATCCGGAAGGTTAAGGCAAGTCAACTTCCTGCAGAGCCTGGCTTCGATCAATGGCCATGTTCCAGCCAAGATGATTTCCCCGATGATCAAATCACCTGTCAAAAAAGCGCAAGGCACGGATCGTCATTTGTGGCAACATGGTTCATCCCGCTGATTATGTCTGAGGTGGTGGGGAAGCTGGCACAGTCTTGTGCGCCGATGGAGCTGCATGATGAGCCTCCGTACATCCAATGATGCTTCCAAGAAGCCTACATCATCTCCGAGCCCTTCTGGACCTTCAGGCCTTTACGCAGGAGAAATAGATGCTACGGCATTTCGATGTGTGGCCCGAAAAGCTGCTGGAGAAGGGTGGTTGATTGCCACAACGGATGTTCGAGGAGCTTTCCTTCTTGGATCTTCTTGGTGCCAGGTCTCAGAGCAAGAGACCCTTGCTGCATTGAGCCACCCCGGCTTCTCTCAGTGCTGGGCGTGGTGGGCAGGGATGAGAAGTGGGCTTGCGACGGTGCCATGTATGGCTTAGATAAACCCCTCATGAGTGGGCAGGCTTCAGAGATGGGAAGTTACAAACCTTCCAGTGGGAAACTGCAAGCCATGGATGTTGGCGGCCTTTCCGCAGCCGCTGGTTGATGATCGAGCACATGCCGAACTCCTGGGACACATGATGGTTTATTATGTGGAGGATGTGCATGATGGTGACGGGCCCGGAGGAGGTGGTGCAGGGTGCTCTTCAACGACTACAAGCTGAATGGACCTGCTCAGATCCTGAATGGATTTGTGAGTGAAGATGGACTAAATTGTTGTGGGATGCAGCTTCGCTGGCAAGGATCCACTTTGTTGCTTTCCCAGCTGGACTTCACGCTGGAGCTCATCGAGCGCCATGGACCTGTGCCTTCGAAGCAGGCGCCGCTTCCTAGAGCGGAAGGTCTTCCTGAGCAGGAGGGGGAGCATCGGCATCGACCCCATGGACATCAAGCGATGCCAGCAGCTGCTGGCAATTTGATCACCAAGTCGCTGAAGAAGGTCCTCCAGTTCAAAATGCAGTCACCATGTTCTCGGATGCATCTCATGCTCCCTAGGAACTTCGTGGATACCAAGGTTTGCTGGCGCTTTGCACAGAAGCCGAGTTGATTGGTTATGTGGATGCTCTCACGATTCACGATGAAAAACCTTTGCAGGTGGTACTCAATATGCTCCAAAACAGTGCCTTGGTGGATCATGGAACCATCACTCTGAGGGCAGCCAACCTTTCAGGAATCCAACTGCTGCTGTCTGTGTGGATGGACCTTGGCAAACCCTCCGTAGCGTCTTGCGGGAGCGGCTTGCATCTCGCGAGCGGGCGGTGGAGCACACGCCAAGCTGTGAGGCATTCCGAGTAGCTGTATGGGCTTAACCAGCTCCGCAGCGAATAGCGCAAGGTTCATTTTGACATCCCAATACAGGCTGGACTACAGTGCTGCCCAGCGCAGCTCCTCGGAAATTCCTCGTCTCTTCCAGAGGAAGGGAATGAGGCTTTCTGGAACCAACCATCATCAGGCGTGGAGTGGCGACCAACAGCATGACTGAGGACCTCATGCAACCGCTGGTGCAGTTTTTGCTTGGTGCCTTTGATCGGTGGCATGTAGGTCCTAGTGAGGTCCGAGCCAACCCCATGCCCGTTCTTCGGGTGCTCCAAGCTCCTATGCCTCCACTTGCAACGGTGGGACCTCCAGCTGAGACTGCAGAGCATAAGCGTTGGAGATATCTCAGGAGCAACCGAAGCAACGTTGCGGATGAGCAGCTCTGGGACATTCTACATGGAGAAGGTCAAGATGACCTTTACTCGGAAGCTGTTGAGCCGGAAGCTGGGACCTCTGACTCTGACAGAAGTTTTTCAGTACGGTCCACGATGGGGATGATGCAATGCAGCTGGAGCCGACGCCCATGCTCCAATAAATGAAGAGGAGGACATGTGACTTTGGCGGCTCTTGGATGTGAATGCCCTGTCCGTCACACATTGCTGCTTTGAAATAGCCCGAAAAAGGGCCTGGAATCCTTAGGCCAATAGAAGCCTGAACTTTATCGATTGCTGCATAGAAGCAAGGGGGAGTGTGGATATAAACATGTCCGGTGCCAGAAATCGAGAAGTGTAACAAGTCTTTTTTGATTTGAAAAGATCCTTGCATTAGGATGACCTTTCTTTTGCAGCCTGGCCTCCTGCGCACACGCACAGACCCTTGTGCATTACTTTTGCATCATGGCTCAAGAAAACAGGCGCCTTTGCCCCTTTTCGCTACTTTTGGTGCGCCTGTGGATTCTCAGTTTCCATTCTTTTTGGAACCACAATGTGTTTGGTGTATGTCAAATAGCCGAGCCCGTGCGGGCTTTGTTGAAAGTAATTACCCTCATGGCCGGGCAGATTTGTTGAAAGGAAAATCATCATGAAGAAATCTGACAGTGTCAAATGAATGGCTTCGGTCAGGACCGAAGCTACAACAGTGAGCGCTACGACAGCATCGCTTTTGTTCAGCGACTCCTTTGCAGCAGCTTCGTCGAGCAATTTGCAGCGATGTCTAGTCTAGTGATTGAAATTGTGACTTTGTAATTGGCCTAATGCGGTAAACCCAATGATAGACCTCCAATTGGGAATGGTTTCACTGTGCCTATTTCTAAAGACAATATTATTATTTATATCTGCTATTGGGTCCGCAACATTGCTGCGTTCTTCTACTCGTTGATGAATCATTTTGCGCTTGAAAGTGTGTTGCAGATGTGCTTTCGCAGTTCTTTTGTCTTCCACGCAACGCAAATCATGTCGGCAATGCTTGTGAGTTGCGCTTCTTTTTGACAATATTCGAAATCGAAAGTAATAATCTTGCAGGCAAGGAACCGTACGGCAAAAAGAAGGATTATGCTAAACTGACCTAAATTGAACTTAAATTGTATGTTTCAGAACTGTTTTCCTGTACGCCATCACATTAATGATTGCTCTTTGAACTTCTCCTTTTGCGCCGGTGGTTTGGACAGGGGTGTGTATCGTTTTTTTTTCTAGTCGCTCTACTGCACACTCTACTGCACACCCTACTGCACACCTGCGTTTGCTGAGCTCTATTGTTTATTTTTCTGAATTACCGTTGGTTGCTGCTTCTACTCTTTTCGTGTTTTCATTCTACGCGTGTCTATTCTTCCCTTCTCTGCTGCTGTCTTCTGTTGTTGCTCAGCTGCTCTTCTCTTGAGAGTGCTGCGTTTCTTTGGGAATTTTACGTTTTTTCAGGCAACAATTGCTTGGAAAGAAAACAGTGTTTTTCATGTCAAGCATGTGTCTCGCAAAATGTTTTTCTTCCAGACTTTGTGCATTTCTTGACACGAGAATCTGCATCCCTTCGAAGACATACAGCAAATCCTGCGGGAGTATTGCTTAAAGAAGGGTGTGTCCTTTATTAAGGAACACGGCATTCTGCGAATAAAATGCTGCATGTTTTGCAGGACAATGGTTCATTTAGAATATTTCAAGGCTTTTCAAGGTCCCCCTTGTTTCCAAAGAAACCCCTTTACCGAAAGTAACTAAATTTCAATATTAGCGTGTGAAATGGTTCGGTATTTCGCAGCAAGACAGCGGTTGTTGGAAAAGACATGAAAAGGCCACTGAATAATAACGAAGATGTTTGTTGAACGGCGCATGTTCTTTGAGAAGGGGTGCTACCGGGTGCTACATTTGAAGAAACAGAAACTGATTCTGATTCTGTTCTCAGGAAGGCCTGGTTCGGCTGTACCTTGAAGTGAGACGTTGCGGTTTAGGAACAGCAATACACGTTGCGACAGGATTTGCATTGTGTGAACATGTGTGAACATTAACTTATCTCACCTGATTTGGCATGCTGTTGATCTGCACAGGAACACTCTGACATCGCCACGAATGTGGCTCAAGCGAACCAGCAAAAAGGCGTGAGGCCTTTGCACCCCGCTGCTGTCAGTTTCATACTGGCAGCGGAGCCAGGTGACTGGCTACCGATCTACCAACCTGTGCCGGTTAGCCATGTTGGCGATACTGGAGAACCTGAGGTACCGAGCTGACAATGGGCTGGTGCCGCAGGAAGACAGCAACACTGAGGGAAAGTTCGGCATCCCCAGATATGATGGAAATCCAAATGCACTTCAAGAATACACCTATAGGGTGAAGACAAAGGTGGCGAAGGAAAATGAGATGTCAAAAGAAGAGGTGGCGAAACTTGGACCTCTTGGACTACGCCTTGTAGAGGGCTTGCGCGGTCAGGCATTCAGACTGGCCCAGCAAATCGACATCTCAGTCCTTGCGTCCACTGCCGGACCAACTACGCTGCTGAAGACGCTGCAGGACAACCTGAAGCCACGGAAGGAGCAGGAAGCCAGAGAACTTTATGTTGCAGGTTCTCGTGAGGGCGGATTGCTCTCGAGGCAACATGGTGAGCCTATGTCATCGTATGTTGCGAGACGGACGGCGTGGTGGAGCAGTCTTCAGAGCTTGGATCAGGAGTTGAAAGTTCCTGACACGTTGCTGGCAGAGATGACTTTGTCAAATGCAGGAATCTCAGAAGACCAGAGGCTGATGATCAGAACAGTTTTGCAGGGCCGCGTGACGACTGACACCATAGCTACGGAGCTTCTGTCACAGCATCCCAACATTCATGAGCGTGAGCCCAGATCTGGAAAGCCGAAAGGTGGCAAGGGATGGAAGTTTCAGCCACGACACCTTTGTGTAATGCGCCGCAGATGACTGGGAAACTGGATCACAGTCTTTGACTGGTTTTTCTGCCGTTTTGGAGGACTATGAGCCTGATATGTGGCCGCTACTGAGAATGACATGGTCCATGAAGAGGACGACGATGGATTTCTGGCGATGAATCTGGCGTTGTTGTGTGAAGATGGCTTGGACATGCAGAATGAGGAAGCATGTGCACTGGCCGCAGAATCTTTGCAACTTGAACATGAGGCCTACATGTTGCGAAGCCATGGAAAAGGGAAAGGACACGGAGGCTTTCAAGCTCAAAGGCAATTTGATGTCTCCAGCAGCATTTCATTCCAGGAGCGGAAAGCTCGCCTTGCTCAGTTGAAAAGCCGTACCAAATGTCGAAGATGCGGAGCAAAAGGGCACTGGAGTGGAGATGCTGCATGTCCAAAAGGTCAAAGGAAAGGTTTTGCAAAGAAGTCCTATGGAAACTCCAGTCAAGCCTCAACTTAGCTGACACAGGGTGGAAAGTCGAATAGCAAGAGTGCAAAGCCACGGGTTGTGTACTTTTCTCACCGTGGTGACCAGGGCCAAGGAGATGCGTACTCCTACATGGCGATCAAGAAGGAGCCCAATGAGCCCCCACCTCATGGCGGAGTTTGCGTGCCTCCACCTACTTCCTTGCGGAGCCCGACGCCCCAAAGGAGCTCTATGGCAAGTTCACAGTCCAATCCACCGGCAACTTTTGCCGACAGCCTGACACGGGCAATGGCCACAGCAGCTGCAAGCAATCCAGAAGTATCTGCACAACGGTTTGAAGAACCGGAACCTGGACGAAGCTCAGTGCCTGTCCCCAGATACAATGGCCCTAAGACTTACAGCTACAGCCCAACTTCGGAAGCTGAAAGTGACCCTGATGATGAACATGGTCTTCCAGCGTTCTTGCAACGACCAGCGAATGAGCGTGTGCCCAGCTCTCCCTTGATAGCTGACTCACCTGCCGAGAGCTCAGAAGCTGTTCATCTCACTGCAGAAGATCGAGATACAGCCTTGCTGATGGAAGCTCTTGGAGCGGGTTCAACACATGTTGTTCATGGTGCGTTGCAACAACTGATGGATTTGGAGATGGAAGTTGATGGTGAGGGCATTGCAACTGCGATCACAATCCCACCGAATGTGCAGGTGATTGGCCTCAACCAAGTTATGCCTCCAATTGAAGCTTTGGAGGAACGTCGCATCGATCAGCTCAATGAATGGTTGGATTCCCACAAACCAGATGATCCCAGGCATGCCGAAGCATACAATGAGCGATGGAGTGAGTTTCATCCTGGGCATCCTCTCTGCACAGAAGCTGACAGAGCCAACCGTGATCGATGGCGAAGAAACATGCTTGCAGGTTATCGACCTGAACTTGATCCAATTCCAGTGCGACCGCAAGTCCCATTTCAAGCTCCTCAACAAGCAGCACCTGCACCAGCCTCAGCTGCCACTGCACCTCTTGTGCCATTGCCTGGTGGCCGTGTATGTGAGCACAAAAAGGTCACCAAGAAGGGCAGCAACAAGTATGTGCTCATTGAGACTTGTTGTGACTGCAACTTAGTCCTCAAGAAGGAGCGACGAGATGTGCCTGGAACTCAGGCGCCATTGACAGGAGCCAATGCAAATCAAGCTCAGCAAGATGCGTGTCCACATCATCGCATCAGTTGGAGAGGTTCCAATGGATCACAGTGGCGCAATACCTGCATTGCATGCGGCAAGGTTGTCACCGGGTACTACGCCCACAATGGACCAAAGGCAACCAGACGCCCTGTTGGCACTGGATTGGAATCTGCTGAGGCCAGATCGGCAGAACCTCGACCCTTGGGCAACTTCACCATGGCCCAGGTTGAAGAGATCTTCAAGACCTGTTTGGTCGTGTCCCGTGTGAAAACTTCAGAGGACCGATGTCAGCAGATGTCATCCGGGTCATTGCATCGAATCATTGATGCCGTTTGCATCACTATGTCTGAAAGTTCAACCTCGCTTCCGCAGAGCTCTATGGCGTCTGAGATTGACGAGAAGGACCACAAGCCCTGCAGCTTTGGTGAGTTCCGTGGCAGGTCATTCCAAGATGTACTACAGACCGAGCCACGCTATGTTGATTGGTGTTTGAATCAGACATCCACGACCAATCGCAAGCTCAAGGAATTCATCAACTACATCCAAAGGAAGCGCAATCAACGTTTTGGTCTGATGGCGACAACCACAGATGGTGGATCTGAGAATGACCTCATTGCCATACTTGATTCCGGATGCAATCGCACATGCCATGGAGATCGTTGGCTTCAGCGCTACATGAGCACTGTGGATCAGCATCATTATCCACTTGCACCTGATCATGGCGGTGGTTTCAAGGGCATTGGCGGCGCCATCAACACCACTGGCGTCCGCAACTTAGATGTCTGTTTTGAGATAGGTGACGGCATGGCGGTTGGAGAGATTGACAGCATCGAGCTGGAGAACAGTGATGCGCCCTTGCTTCTCTCCATTTCTGACCAACGCAAGCTCGGCCTCACAGTTACCCTTGGTGAGCACGACAGCGTCTACAGCTCAACCTTGGAAGCCGATTTGGTGGTGACCAACATAAATGGCCTGCTTGGCCTTCGCCTGCTGCCCAAGCACCTTGCATTTCTTGGGGTCACCGAGGAGCCTGAGACCAAGGATGTGGAGATGGCTTGCAAATCCCAGGATGTGGAGATGGATGGCATTTCGACCTCAACCACAATGCCAAGGCTCTGATGGAACCAGATGCATTTTCAACAACAGCTGTACCTTTTTCATTACCAGCGTATGAACCTTATTCAGTGCAACAGCTGGCATCTATGGGCGCGGACTTGGACTTGGATTTGTCCGTAGCTCATGGGTTTCAGAAGTTTCATCAAGATCTACAGCAACAACATGAAACGTATGTGGCTGTGGAGGAGGAAACCAGAAAGACAATGAGCAAGGGCCAAAGACGATTTCTTGAGCAATCTGTCCAAGAAATCCAAGCCAGCGATGTGAGTCTTTGGGCCACACTCACCAACAAGAAGTCCCAGACTCCTTTGCCACGTGGATGCAAGGTCTTCTTGATGGAAATCTTTGCGGGTGCTGCAGTTTTGACTTCGATGGCCATGACGCTTGGACTTCCAGTGGCCGCACCCATTGACATCAAGCTGGATGGCACTGACCTCTTAGACCCAAAGGTCAGATCTGAAATCGAGTCCCATATTGAGCAGATGGATCCCTACTGCGTCACCTTTGCGCGATGGAGCAGGCTCAATCTTCAAAGAGGTGAACAGACTCGAGGCATGGTATCCATGTCTCAAATGGATTGAGAAGATGGTGCGCCGAAGACTTGCACGTGGCAGAAAATTCCTGGTCGAAAACTCTTGGCCCAGCGAGCTGTGGAACACCTTGGCCTTTGACAAGCTCATCTGCGAAGCCCCATGTGATGCTGAGACTGGCGAACCATTAGAACTTGTCAGAGGAGACCAATGTGAATTTGGACTTTGTGATCAACAGAATGGTCTTCCTCACATGAAAGCGACTGGCTTTCTCACAGCATCTCAGGGACTCAAAGATCAAGTGCAACGACGGTGCAATGGCAACCACATCCATCAACCTCTTGAAGGTGGACAACGCACCCGACTTGCTCAACATTGGCCACCAGATCTTTGTCGTGCAATCATCAATGGACTCTTGGATGATTTGCACAGCAGAACAGTTTTTGCAGCTTTTCATGAAGCCTCCACAGAAGAAGCTGAGCATGATGGGGGCAAAACTTGGCAGCGTCGACTACATCTATGACGATGATGATCTGAGCAGAGACCCCATTCTTCCTCAGCGGGTCGATGGCCATGAACTTCAACGACTTGAAGCTCTTGAAGAAGCCCCAAGTCCGCCGGACTTGATGGAACTTGAAGCAACTCGCAAGTTCAAATGGCTTCGATCACCTCGTGAGACGAGGGTGGCAATTCGCAGGCTGCATCATATGATTGGCCATGGCTCCAATTCAGCAACGCTCCAACTGCTGAGAACTGCAGGTGCCTCTGCTGAAGCCTGCGAAGCTGTGCGGCACTTTTCATGTGAGACTTGCAAGAAGCGTGAACCTGTGAAGAAGCCGCCAGTTGTCAAGGAGCCGAACAAGATGA